>JAUBNZ010000267.1:0-19878 GCA_032355485.1 Bonnemaisonia californica
TTCGTAGTGGCAAATACGATTCTGAGATTATTATTTAAAAATATATAATATTTCATACCAAACGTGCAAATTGGCAGGGTGTCTTATAGTTACGAGCGCCAGAGTACTAGTGCACACCATGTTTATTTTTTAAAAAACAGACGCACTACTATGTCATCCGTTCTGCCTGTTGACAACCCACACGTATCTTAGCAAAAGTAGCAACAGCATAGTGAGATTTCAGTCTGATGTAGGAAGGCAAAAGGCAGTAAAAACGTAACAAATATTGTAAGGTGGAAAACTTTGAACTATTTTTCATACATCCCGCTTGCCATTGGCTGGAACATGGGGCCATGTTATGATAAAGAGTATACCTGCGGGACAGGTCCGGCTATGCTAATATTGACCTTACTACGTCCCGATATGGCTATCTTTGGACTTTTGAGCAGCATAGCGGTCCATATGTACAGGACATTGACGATAAAAGCTGCCCGGCGCTATCATTGACCATAAAACAATTTTTGTGAGCTAACATTGACTTTCTCCCTTAAATTATATAAATTCTGCCCCGTGGCATTCCTGGTGTTTTCCTGAGCTGAAGTAACTTTGTAGGGTAATTTACACTAATCTGGTGTGCTTATTTACACGTGTGTGAAACTGTAACTAATTCTGTAACATTTGGCAGTTAATTAACTCAACAATATTTTACTGCATAGTATATATCTTTTGTAATGCAGTATGCACTCCGTACTGCATTATTACTGAAGATCCTTCCCCTTTGTACAGTACAGTACTGTATCTATCCCTAAAAACATTATTCCCAAACCTACATAGATACAGTATGGCGATCAAAGAAGTTATCTGTATGAGACAAATATTGCGGGATACAACAACAGAGCAAGCCAAGCCATCGAATGACAAAAAATGAGATAAACATATACGCCTAATAGGCTGCATCGAATAAAAAAATTATACCCCACCTCCCTAATTTAATATATGTTTGTACTGTAATGGATGCAAGATATGATTGTCACTTGTGAGAATTGGACAAACAGATGGCTGACGCACTGGACACCTCCTTTGCTGAAGCCATTAAAGTACTTCTGCGGCTATAGGATATGTGTGACTGGCTTAAATCTTGAGACAAAAATAAGTTGAGAGTGAAGCGCCGTGCTGGAGGCGCCAAGTCTAAAGGAATTGGCACTTCGGGCCGATGTCTTCGGCTGCCTAATAATCGTTTTGTACATGCGACACGTACTCTCCTCTCGCGGCTATTTCCCTTTTGCACCTCTGATGCACCCAGGCACACACTGAATGCCTCGCCATCCCAGCTCCACGTCGTCGCCCATCGTCAGCCCCTTCCTTCCCTGCCACCGCACCATTTTCAACAATGCCTCTCCTCCCTACCCGAAATACACCATCGCGCCTGGCGGCCAGACTCTGGCTCTTCTATCCCGCCCAACTTTACACCCACAGGCAGGCCCTGTCTCACTTACTACCGCTGCTTACCCCCGTACGTCTAGAGCTGCACTCTGTCACCTCCTCACCTTGCACCCTAGCAAGCATAACTTCAACACCTCAGCCCCGACCCAGTGCTCTCTTTCCCTTGTTTCTGCTCTCCCCATCACTATCTACCGGCAACACCCTTGTATCCCTAGTAGAGATTCTATACGTCTCAACTTCCACCCTGCTCTGTCGGCATCGAATTCTGTCACTACTTTTTGTTCACACCCCCTTACGTTGATCTCCCCATCTGGCTCCATACCAAACTTCACTGACCACTCTATCCCGCCTTTCCCACCTCGCATCACGTGAGCATCAGCAAACCACACGCCATAATCTCGATCGTTGACCTCAGATGTTCGGCACAGGTGCTGAATCCCTCGCTTCGATCGATTTCACAGTCGAGCGGCCTCTTGATGCAGCTGCTGCCTTCTTCCGTGCTTACCCGAGGATTGGTGATGCACCTACCGACTTTGGGATCTCTGAAGCCTACCGCGGCGGAGTATATCGTGTTGGTGTACCGTACTTTGCTGCTGGGGCCACTCTGGTTTTGTCTGCGTTAGTCGCAAATCTTTTTGCGTACTTTCGACGTGATGTGCTTCCAGGCGCTGATGACACCAATGAAACAGACCCAGACAGGAGGGATAGAACAGGCAGGGCATTCTTGATCTTCACTGCTTTTCTCAACATATCTATCATTCTATGCATAGGCCTTTCATTTGCATCTGTTTTCGCCGTGCAGGAGGCTACCATGAATGCACATGATTCTGTCCGTGCGACATCAACTAATATATCTATACAGATACAAAACCCAGTTCGTTTTCTCATGAGCATCGCAGAGAACTCAGAACCGGTTCGAACTGGTAGCGAAAGCTTAGATGGTTATTTGCAATCTAACTTGGGAAATTTCATCAACATTACCGAATCAACAGACGCAATTTCCAGCAAGATGTCCATCATTGGGAATGATCTTGTCAATATCTCAACCAACTTCTTGACCTTCAGCGTTGCCGTGTTACTCTTGTGTATATTCTGCTTGCTATCATCGTTCATAGGCGATGCATCAACCCCCAATTCTGCGCTCACTCGGTTCTCCGTTATGTTTCTATTGCTGCTGGCTCTCTCCGCATGCTGGAGCCACACGGCCGTCACTACTTGGATCGGAGTTGCCGCGGGTATGTTAATGTATTCGGCTGTTTGATAGTGCTGCATCTCTTGGCGCCAATATGATTGCGCAAAAACTTGGTACTAACCCGTGAAATTATACCAATTATGGTGCATTTTCCCTCAGGTGATTTCTGTTACTCTGTCAATGACCTGCAGGAAGTTTTGTCAAAGCAGACTCAAGGTTCTGGAAGTAATTCGTCCGTGTATCAAAATAACTTCTTCTTGAAGGATGATTTGAAGTGCCCTCAGTTTTCGTCATCGGCTTCACCAATGAAGAATCTGAACAGGTTCCTGGGCTTAGTCGGAACGAATGATGCGTTGCTTGATGAAGTGGTTTCGATCACTGGAAGAGGAGAAGCAGAGAAGTGGGGCGAAGCATTTCAGTCGATGCAGGCCATGTTGGAGGCGTACTCAAAATGTGATATCCAAAAACGCTTTAGCGGCCAGCTTGGCATATATATTTGTGGTACTTATGGCGTTAGCGCTATATCTGCTATCTTTCGTCTGTGGCTATTCTCATGCGGACTGACTCTACTCTTCACCGCGGTTGTTACTCTTTTAAGTCTGGGCCATCCTCCGTCGGAGTTCTGCTCTGGTAGAGAACTACTGTATATATATGGGGCCCCGAAACTGATGTCCGCCTTTGGGGATGTTCAAAGTGTGCTTACGAGGCATTCCACATTCGGCAAGGTCGGACCTAGGAAATCGTCCTCCAATGACAGTTTCATTACAGAATCGGAAGAATCACACATTTCCTCTATTACGAGCAGAGTCTGTATCTCAGAAGATGAAAGTTGTAGTGACGACGGAACGCCAAGGCAAAACGTGTACTCTTGACACAGGCTCGCTCCTGCAACGGGTCACTCCAGAGTGTATTCGTCATCAGGTGAAACATCAAATCCCCAAGATGGGTTCTCGTAGAAATAGTAGATGTATAGAAATGCTGTATATTGTTCGGTTGTACATACATGCTTTAAAAGCCGTTTGGTTCTACTGACTGACCCTGCTGAGTTGTTTCGCACACTCAGAGAAGGCCTCTACCTCGCCAACACATGCTAAAGGGTTGTTCTTTCCATTCACCTTGTAGCAGGTCGTAATTGCTTCCCTAAATGTGGAACACGGCTTCCCAGTGGATTCCGGCTGGTCCAGAGGAATGCGGAGGCCGTCCAGTTTCGTGCGTAGTTTTTCTCCGCTTTCAATGAGGGTATGCTTTTCCGCCTGCTCTCGCTCATACGCTTCCTTAACTTGCTGCTCTTTCAGCCCGCGAAACATTGCAGCGCGTTCCCTCCTTCCTTCCTTTCGAACCTATTAACATGGGATTGATACATAGGCAGTGAATAGCAGATTAGCGGCATGTCCAAATATTTTGTATACGCACGGGAATTGGTTAGGAACGGAGCGACATACTGCTTCTATGAGAGATGCTTCTCTGGGAGATCGCGGGTCAATTGGTCCCGGTTCAGCGGCACGGCCGGAAAGAACCTGAAACAGATCTTGTGATACCTGTAGATTAAGATGAGAGATGAGCATTGAGTGGTTAGGAAAATCCCTAATCAATGTGAACACCCTGATGGCTTTGGAAGTCCAATGCACATACCCGGACTGCGAAACTGTCAGGATCGATTTCCTCTGCCATACTTGCAGATTGTTCTTGAATATCGTTATCGATGGCTTATTTCCGCGCGAATACAGAGCTTCCCTGTTAGACCTAAGCCCTCCTCGCCACAAACCTGTTCAGATAATAGAAAGCGCAGATGTGACTTCAGAAGAAAAGGTTCACTGGCAATCGATCTGGGTCGGTTCGCCTGTATCTACTTTTGGCGAAGACGAATATATTACTCCCAGTGGGCAACTGCTGTACTGAAAGGATTCTTGTGCCAAAGGTATTGGATCGGCAGCCCCCCTGAAAAATACGGAGTTGTTTCTTTTCCAAAAATTAAACAACAAAAAACGGAACCTCCGCAATTTATCATTATTTTCGAAAGTCTAACGAACCCCTGTGAAGATAAAGCTGTGAAGATAAAGCCATGGGGCCCATAAAACCATTTGGGCAAAGCGGTTACGGCAGCCAGCATCTGACCTGGCTGCTCAGAGTTTTGTAGCTCGACATTGGCGTGGATTATCTAACGAGGTGAGAACTTTATCAGAACTGTGTTAGAACTGTGTTCGGTTCACTCGATGTCCGGACTCGGGCATGTCGGAATGAAGGGGGGCATGAGATTGCCCCCCGACGTGAACCGCATTCTATTTGTGAAGTAGGTGTTTAACTTGCACTGGGAACCCTGTTCTGCCCTGTTAACTGTGGAACAGCGAGAACTAACAGTGTGCGAGATTAATTTGTTTATCTATTGTTCGATAGGAGCTTGCCATACAAGGTGACTGCAGAAGACATGTACGACATCTTCGGTAAATACGGTGCAATTCGGCAGATACGGCTAGGGAACACAAATAGCACGAGGGGAACTGCATATGTTGTGTACGAAGATATCTTCGAGGCGAAGAACGCATGTGAAAACCTGAATGGCTTCCAAGTTGCAGGACGTTACCTAATCGTATGTTGATATACCAATACCCATTGCTTCCTCCACCGTCGACCCATTCGACGCCTGTGATTCTGACCTTTTTTTTTTTGAGGAACTACTCCATGCAGGTGCTTTACAACCAGCGAAGCAAAGCCTCCAAGAAGTGAAGCGGAAAGGCGATGTACTGGCAGATTAGCTACTCTAAGAATAGGAGCGTGAGAGCACATGAAAACTGCCTTTCGTTTCGCTTGTACTGCTCCCATTATGAACTGCCTTGAAGTTGTGTTCCTTTGAAGCAGACATTTATCATAGAATACATGGTCGAAGCGAATCTAATTACGCCATCTCGCTATCCCGCCACCCCACGCATTGGCTGTTTGCCTAAAGCATCCTCAATCGAAGACGGGAAGCTTCTCCTTAGTACAATGCTTCCCACGGCCAGCCACGCATCGTGTGATGCTCTATTTGCTCACACTTCGCAAGGGAAGCCACGCCCTGCATGCTCCATCGCAGATATTCCGGTGTCAATATTAACCGAGCAAATCCTGGTTCATCTCTCGCTCTATGACATTAGGGCTTTGTGGAACACGAACGCAGTTTTCAAGCATGTCGTGTATGCATTTCTCAAACGCCCTGCACAGCAAGAAGAGAGTAATGTCGAAGCTGTAGTGGTGAGTTCAATGGCTCTCTTCATGCACATTTCCTCTGCGGACAATTCTTGTATCCCCAACGTCTGCTGCACCGGAGGCGTTTCCAGTATGCCCCGCAATATTGCCACCATTGGAAATGAACTTTTGGAAAGGGTTGCATTGTGGTGCGATGGCGATGTATGCATCCTGAGTACCTTAGCTGATATCGCAGGGGAGGTGAGTGCATCATTGTTCACTTCGCGCGCTCCCGTTGTATTGCATGTATGCCATGTAGGCACCAGCATCATCGCTAATTTATCATCCAAGTGCATTTCTACAGAGTTGCTTAAAAGTCATCACCTGCCATCACGGTGAGCAGTTTCCTTTCAGCGACATTGCTACCGTGCAAGTTTGGTTTCACACAATCTCATCCATTCTCAATTCTTTACCGCCAATTTCTGTCGGCGTCGTCATTACAGAACTTCTAAACAAGGCGTATAGCAACGTTTACAAAAGGACGAGATGTGCTGCTGCTATCGTAGAGCAGTATTCGCGCAACGTCCAAGCGTCGATGTACAAGACGTTTGTTTTCGTCTTGACTCTGTTTGGCACTTACCAGGCAATCGAACGAAAAGATGTGCGCCCCTCGAAGAATACATTACCTGCTCCCCATTTGCTAATCAGCGACAGGCGAAGAGGAGTATGTACTTCTCTTTTGCTCTGCTGTCTCACACCGAAATGGGGCCCTGAAACGACGGCAGAGTTGCTTATGGTACTCAAACAACAGAGGGGCTGGGATTGTGTCGAGGATCTCTTATCTCAAATGCAAACGCACTCCTCCCTCTATATGATAGCAAGTATACTATCATGCATGCCCATACACTGCGTGGCAATGAGCATCTTACGTTCCGCGATGGAGCTTCAGTTTGAACCGCATGTCGTCACGGGCTACGTGTGGCTGGTGACCCAGACTTGGACGACTGATAAGAGAGAGCGACTCGAGTCTCAGATTTCTGCAGCTCATTCAATTGTACCATAACGGCGTTGACATGGCGGGAGCTACTGGAAATGTGCCCATGTTCATGCCGCATCATGCAATCTCATTTGCTACCTCCATAGAATGAATCGGTGGAGTGATTCGCACTAACCTCCCAGCTGGAGATAGCCGCCCATCTACGAATAGCTGGATAGCTTCCGGTAACGCTTCTTGCTCCTTTTCGAACACCCGGGTTGCCAAATCGTCTAGTGTATCTGTGTCTAACACAAACACAGCTTTCTGTAGAATAATTGGCCCATGATCGTACTTGTTGTCTGCTAAATGCACTGTACATCCAGTTATCTTCGCTCCAAACTCAAGCTACACATCACATCCTCGAAACGTACACAAATTGGGGTTAGGGTTGGAAACGTCCAATGGCGCTGCTGCTGGAAATTTCTCTAGACGCATACATAGCCTCAGCAACAGGTCAACTTACCACTGCCTTATGAACACGATGGCCATAGTAACCCTTTCCACAAAACGCAGGAATCAAACTTGGATGGATATTAATAACTTGTCCCTCATACCTCGGCGGGATTAAATAGAAATGCATCCAACCAGCCAAAACAACTAAGTCAACATTGAATTCGTCTAATATCGAGGATAATGCGTCACTGAAAGGTTCGACCTGCTTCCCGAACTCCGCCATTGTTACAATTCGAGTTGGAATCCCATATTTTTCGGCCTTCTGAATCGCCCCAGCGCTTTGTTTGCTCGCAATGACGATGGAGACCTCGCATCCACTAAGGCTTCCCGCATCCAGTCGTTCACATATATTTTCTAGAGAGCGGCCGCCACCGGAAACAAGAACGGCCAATTTCGCGAGAGGACGTACGGCAGAGGTAGGAGCTCTTTCTAAAGAACATTTCATTTTGCGGTTTCTAGATTCTTGAGGTTCGACAGGGCAGACACATTGCTTTCCGCTGTCATGACGTCGATAATAGGGAAGCTTCACTGGCGCTGCAAATTGTTTTCCATATCTGGGAAGACAACGGGCAACTGAGAATTTGCTGGAAACGCCAACAGTACCAGGTACTGCTGTAAAGCCCGTGAAGGCAACCATCACCATAGTGAAGATTTCGAAATGTGCGTGAGTTGAGTGAACCCGGACCACCCGAGCCTTACGCGGTAGCTCTGAATAGATAGTAGATAGATACCCCTCGATAAACTTTACCACGTCACGTGGTCAAAACAAATGATAGCTGCACAGTACAGAATGTAGGGCTATCTCGTTTGTACCTACACGTGTATCATCAGAAATCACGTCGATGAAACCGTTGAACCGTTTACTGTCAACGGACTGTAGATGTGATTTCGGATGATACACGTGTCGGTGATCTATGAAAAACTTGATCTCCTAAAGCTCGCTCCCTCTGATGGATCAGGGCAGGGCGTGACGATTCCCCTACGGACGAAGAGTAACATGGTACCCCTTTTATCTTGTCGATCTCAACCCTGACGGATATGTCTGCTGGTTCCAGGGGAAATCTGGAGCTTTCCCGCAACGAAGTTTAAACTTTTCGGAGTGGAACAACCCCAGTCCAAGATTTTAGAACCTTTATAGGCTTTGTGATCAATTGGACTAACTTCAGCTTCTTTTGTTGGGCTATTCTAGTAATAGAACAATAGAGTCGAAAGCCTTGTAATATAGGGAGTGCCACAACCACGCAGCCTTCAATTAATTGAAGGGATCATGTGATAAGAGAAACTTTTCTTGTTCGTCAGGAAAATGCAGTGATGCCTATGCTATATAGAAAACTGCACTAAATTAGTTCCGTATTGAAGTAGAACTCCTCCCCTCTCGGTTAGAACAAAGTCCAAACCTTCTCCATATCAACGGACGATCTGTCACCTATCTGAACGATCCTATAAGTGCTGTGTCTCCTTTTGTGGCATATCCGTTCAGAAATTCAGAAATTTGAAACCTTTTCAAGGTTATGGTTTCGAAGTACAGTGCCGTCCATAAATATATCCTTTTGAGTTAAAACTACTAAATCGACGATTACTGATGAAATACAGGGATTTTAGTAACTTGAGATCGTTTTTGCTTCAACATACTGTTTCGAAATGATAGCCATTTTATAAATTACCACTATCCTACCACTAAGATTAGTATCTCGATACTAATATAGGCCCTACTGCAGCACTTCTCCGCCCCTCCCTTAACACGTGCTCAATTATACCAACAGCGTTATGGGCCGAGGTAAGCCATTGGCGAAAAGGGAGCAGTTTTCCATCGTGCGCCTCAGCGGGGAAGGGTTGACACCAGCCGCAATTGCACGCTAAATTAAGTGCGATCCGAAGACTATAGCGAACTTCCTACGCGATCCTACAGGGTACGGTACAAAACGGTCACCTGGTCCCCCGCAAATCCTATCTAATGCTGACAAGAGAGGGATTAAGCGTGACTTATCGAAGAAAAGCGGATCTTGCAGCAAAATTAGGGGAAATCTGGGAATCACTGCGAGCCGTCAAACTGTCTGGAGGGAGGTCAAGCGTCAGGGAATGTTCAAGTATGAAAAAATGAAGAAGAAAATTGTTCTGACTGATGACCATAAAACTAGACGTGTGACATGGTGTGCAATGCACACGCATTGGATGGATGAGTGGGAAACTGTGATCTTATCCGATGAAAAGAGGTTCAATCTGGATGGTCCTGACTGCTAAAACTTCTATTGGCATGATCTAGGCAAGTCGAATAAGGAATTTGTCACCCATCCTTCTGGTGGTCAATCTGTCATGGTATGGGCCCCGATTTCTCATACTGGGAGGTCTGAGATTGCATTTATTGAAGGTAAAATGGACTCTGCTCGATATCCATAAGTGTTAGAAGAGTTTCTGCTACCGTATGCATACTGAATTCACGGCGATTCTTTCATCTATCGACAAGATATTGCATCGATCCATGTTTCTGGGGCCATGATGCAGTGGTTCGAGTCTTTAAAATGGATTTCTGCAGTGCCCCGCCAGATCGCCTTATCTCAATCCAATTTAGAACATTTGGGGCATACTGGAATGCATGGTTTAGGCTAATGGGAGGCCATTTCAGTCACTTGTCGATCTGAAGGACTGTATCAAGCAATGCTGGCTCGCCATCGATTCAAATGTAATTAAAACTCAAATTGGATCAATGCAGAGGCGAAGCATAAGCGCGATACAGTCCAAAGGGGACAATATAGACTACTAAAGTCAAACACATATAGTGAGTGCACCCGCAAAATAGCCGTAGCTCAGTAAATACAGTACCATTGGAGTTGATTGTTTTGGAGATTGTAGCTTTTGGGAAATGGTTTACATATCTGTTTAGTCGAAGGCGTAGACTACCATAGATTATTCTGTAGAACATTTTCGGGCGTTTCGAGCATAATATATCGTGAATGTCGGTTCTAGTTGGTAATGTTTTTTACAGTGATGAAGACACAGGGGAACGCTATGCTGGAACCGTTCCATTAAAATGAATTGGAGTGATGAGATAATAAATAGCGAACGACAGACATAATGTCATCATTTTCCACTGTGTAATTTTGGTAGTAAGTTATGCTGAGCTGTACATTAGTTTTTACAGTACAATATGGATGACTATAACATAATACGTCCTTGATTAAAAATCTTCAATTTACAGTGCGTCATCACCCGGTGGCAACCGCTGTTGTCTTGATGGAATCCGTCACAGTATACACATATTGTGACAGCTATGAAAAAATAATTGTTGAAACAGGGTGCAAGGTGGAATATGTAAGGAGCGTGGAGGCTAAGTAGATGTGTAGAAAATAATGTGTTCGAATGCAGATATATTAAAGAGTTGGTCGCAACCGCTTCAGAAAAATCTTTCCAAATCACCTTCCTCAAAAACATCTGGCCCACAACGAATTCCAATAATATATCCCCTTCCATCTCATAAAATGCCCCTACACCCTTCAAATGCAAGGTCCACTCCATCAGCTTCCATCCCCCAGGCGTCTTGCAAAGCGCATAACTCGTCACTCTGTTATAGTACGTCCAATTGCCCAGCTCATATACGACGTGCGCAGATTCTTCACAGTGGAACGATCTGAAGGTGTCAAAATTGGTCGACAGAGGGTCTTGGATTGGACATGTGCAGTGACTGGTGTTTCTCATAAGACCGTATGCTCCTTTCGGACACAGGAAGAAGTAGACGCATTCCCTGTTCCATCATCAGTGGAAAAGCGGAGTAAGAAATCTTCTGTTCCAGCCTGCTTTGGTCCAATGATCCGGCTTTTGATGAGAGATATGACAATCGACGACCAAACGCTCCCTACTCTATAATTGCTGCATGAAAGGCTTTCTACTGGGACATTGGATGTGTTCGAAGGATTGGATAAACCGACGTTTGATTGGTCGGTAGAGGCGCTTCGCAGATTTATGCTTAAAATGGATTCGCATACCGTACTCGACCGAATCATTATGCTTACACAAGGGAGCGAGCGGACATGGTGCTGATGCGTGACAACTGCCTGGCATGGGTTGGATACTACGGTAGCGAAGGCTACTCTATATTCTGGCAAGATGAGACATGGTTATTCAAAAATATGTCTCAGAATAGGATATGGCAAAACACGGTAACACTAAGTGCAGCAGATGTGGACGACAGGGTTCCATCTGGGACAGGAGACCGTTCCATTTTGTGTCATACTGGGTTGGTTGAGACATGGCTCTTGGATGGAGGGTTTTTAATGTTCACGGGGCGCAAGCGTGCAGATCCAGATTACCATTCTGAGATGAACAGCAGTGTGTTCTTACAGTGGCTTGAGGATACTGTATTTACCAATACGCGGCCTATTGGTCAGAAATGTGTACTCGTACTGGACCGTGCTACATATCACACTACGGTCACGGATGAGACTCGGAAGCCAACTACTGCATGGAACAAGAAGAAGCTGATTGGTGCAATCAAGCGTGGGACGGCCCATTGAATGAAGACTGGCCAATATTATGGGAAAAATTTAAAACAAAAGCGCAATTGATGGAATAAGCGCGGAAGTGTCATCCATCTTTCAAGTACGTGGGGTACAGGAGCTTGCCGAAAAATTTCCGTTGGGGATTTTAATATCAAAATTTTATTCCTATCAGTCCCACATCCAGAATTGAATCCAATGTAAATGGTGTGGGCCAAGGTTAAGAGGGCAGCGGGTACAAAAAATATGAGATTCAACCTGGCCCTAGTGGAATCACTGACAGAGGCTGAAATAATTAATTTCGATCAAGAAATGTTTGGAAATTATATCAACCATACACTCAAGGAAGAAGAAAAAATACCGGAAAGCCTCATATTTTTATGATGGTCTTACATGCGGGGATTCTCAGGACGGGGATAATCGGAGCTGGAACTCTGAGTATGATGATGATGACGTTGAAAGTTATGATGAAACAGTGTCCGATATGGACGTACCCCAGGTTGAGGTAGACGCGTAAGATATTGACCCAAATTTCGTAGGTGGTACTGTAGCAGCTGGAATTAGTCACAGTAACGCAATAAATACATTTAAAATTTGACTGTATATCTCTGTTTTTCTAATGCACTCACTATCTGTGTTTGACTTTAGTACTCACGGTGCTGTCAGGCTTTCTTTATCATCGTACTTCTCAGTAGTTTTTATGACTACTTCTCATACCTATCATAACCTGGCCCTCTAAATCCTAAAATTTATTGTGACTCTTCCGAGAGGGTCGAGTACGATGCTTTCTGACTAGCCATTTCTACGGTTTTGGTAACGCCACTGGAGTTGGGCTTTTTTTGGTAAATGGGTTACTAATTTGCAAATTGATAACCCAAACCACAGGAGATGCTCTAAGTATCCCGCGGACGATGTGATGGAGGATGAGAGGCACGGTGCTGCGTTACACTGCTGGTTTTTAGGGTGGGGCGGAACGGCGGACAGGCGCCAATTCATGCCGCTAGGTGTGGAGGTGGGCGGGGAGTAGGAGTGGGTTTGAAATTCAAATTTTGAATTCCGTGTGCACGGAATTCGTCAGGATATCTGTACGGACAGTATCTCAGCGTCATAGGTCGAACACATAATTCGTCTGCGCCAGTTCGCTGCTGCTCACGGCGCGGAATCGGACAGGCTGCCAATGTACACCGGGCCACATGGCGCACAGTAGACCAATGAATGAACGGCTTGTTACACTGTAATGGTCCCAGCTGTCAAGATATGGCAGAAATATCTGCCAGATGCGTGAATCACGGCCTGGGGTAAAGTTTATGGCGGCAGCTATGGGATAGCGCTAACTTTTAAACGCGAATTACGGAAAGGATAGTGCGATCACGGTGCGTGACAGCACATCTTCAGTACGTGCACGGCACAGACTGCTTCGCGAGTGGAAGCGTAGACGCAAAGTATCGCACGGTGAAACGTTCTGTACATAGTGGCAGCTGTCATTCGTGCATCGACAAGCAGATGCATACACATTTCTATATCTCCCACTGCCGGAACGTTCAGGACCCGAACAACTTTGCAGAGAATGGCACAACAACGTCGGAGGCTTGCATGCAGGGCCCGAAAGTATTGCAAGACATGGAAACCTCCAATGCCCACCGAAACCATGTCCGCGCATTCTCGCCTGTTCACGCAGCGCACATCCTTGCCCCGGCTGTTTCTCTACATGCGTCGCCGAATGCTACATAACCGGCGCGCACAGCGGGCACGCACCACACGAGCACCGCAATGGCCTCACTGGCGCTGCCCGCGCCAGGCGCGCTGTGGCATCTGATGCACGCATACCCGAACGTTGTCTCCTGGGCGATTGCCATGGTCGTCTTCCACGCCATCTGCGGCGCCTTCGAGCTTCTGGACCGCTCGGGTCTCCTGTCGCGCTACAAGATCTTCCACGCGACGCCGTCCACGCCGACGTACGCCCGTATGCTGCCACGCGTTCTGTTCAACCAGCTGTTTATTTTGCTGCCGTGCATGCTGCTTTCATCTCGTCTGAACGTTACATACGCGTCGGCATCGCCGCCTCCACCCCCGCCGATGCAGTCGTTGCTGGCGTTGCTGACGCTGCCGCCGCTTCTGCACGAGCTTGTGTTCTACATCGCGCACCGTTTCGTGCTCCATTCGGGCTGGGGATTTGCGGCGCTGGACCATCGGCTGCATCACACGTCCAAGGCGCACAGCGCGATTAGTGCGATGTACATGTCGTCTGCGGACTTCTTGCTGGAAATCGTGGTGCCGTACCTGGTCCCCCTGGGGCTACTGTCGCGGTGGGGGTACTGCTCGACGCTTCATTGCGTGCTGATGCTGCCGCTGGGGTCCGTGGGCGGGCTGTACGAGCACTCGGGGTACAACCTGTTCGAAGATGTGCCGGTGCTTGACGCGCGCGTGCACGGGCTGCATCATCTGTATTACCACTGCTCGTTTGCGGACGGGGTGGGGGCGCCGAGCATTCTTGACGCGGCTTTTGGGACGGCTTGCTCGCATGTCGGCGTGTCGGCCTTGGCTTGGAAGCAGCTGTTCTCGTGGCTGGCGCCTGATCATGGGGGCGGGGTGGATGAAAAGGTGGATGTTGAGTAGTGCTTATTTTCGTCGCGCTATGTGGGATTATTGTGCTTGCCCCCGGTTGCGAGTCGTTGTATGTGTGTGTGTGTGTGTGTGTGTGTGTGAATGTGTATGTGTGTTCGGGCAGGTGCTGTTTCTGTGTTGTCTGCGGTTGTTTGCTGCTGTTTCGGGTGATCGTGTGTTGGAACTGTCACTCGCAGCACAGAAAGCCACTGTTCGGTGCGAATGCTTTCTTGTCACGAATTGTATGTTTCACGAATTGTATGTTTTACGACAGAGAGTCTTTTGTCTTAAATTAAAATAGCGCATTGTATGTACCTTCTAATATGTTCCACGGCTGTGCAGCTTGGCTCCCTTGTATGTAAACCTTGGTTACGTCCGTCTTTCGTGTGCTGGCAATAGAAGCGTTGTTGGTCGGCACCCAACCCAAGCATTCTGAGCGATGTAAAATTAACTCTCGGGCGATTGCGGGCACGAGGAAGGGCCATTTTTCATAATGTAAATGAATGGATCGCAGTTTGTGCAGCAACGAAAACATTTATGAACGGGGCGGCTGCATGCAGATAGGACCACACAGCTCCAAAGTAGACCTGGTGTACCAAGGGCAGCAAGGGCAGCAAGGGCAGCAAGTATGAGGTTTCCAGAGAAATTACCAAATATAAAAAAATTGAGATACGAAAAATGCAAGCAGCGAAAATAAATGTGAGAGAATACTTCACAAAAACCATTTAAACGGCCTTCCTGCATGGTGCACGGTGCATGACATCCGAAGACCAACGCCTCCCTCGCTTCGTCCTCCAGCTTGGCACGACAATGATCAGCTGGTGATGGTCAGATGATGTGAGTCAGTGTGCTACTGGAGGGAAAGATGCTTGATATTGAGTATAAATAAAGCGTGTGTACAGTGTGTACAGTGTGTACAGTGTGCACAGTTTCGGTGCTGCAAAAGGGTTGCGCACTCTGAAATGTATATTCTGGTACATTTGGTGCAGATCGATTGTAGCACGTGCTGCTATAAGCATTGCTAAGAGCTCCATAGACCTAGTTCAACAGCCTTCCTGTACCCTTCGAGGGTACCTACTGCGAAAATGTAGAATTTATCACGGCCAATGATTAGGTCAGCGCATTATGTCAGAGACTGCTGTGGTTTGCAGGTCGGCCGTCACTTCTCCGTGTCAGCGCTGTATGGCACCGGTGGGTTAGGAATGGGCCGAGTCTTATGTATATGTATCTACAGTAACTTTACTTCTGTGTACGAAGTACAGGTCTCACTCTATTTTCATTGGCCAGCAGCCAGGTTATCCGAGCTCGCAGCCAGCTGCACTACACAATTAGCGTGGTACCACTTCTGATCTCAATTTGCGCGCACTTGAGTACAGTGCCTACAGCGCACGGTGCAGCCGATATGCACACCGTCCCTCGATGGCATCAAACCGTTGTTGATGACAATCGCGCAAAAATGGCCAATTCAGATAGCCCATCCGGCCTTGAAGTAGGGAGAAGCGGTTGTGCTCGGGTCAAACTTCCATTCCGAACAGGTTCAGAACAGAGAAGGTCGTGTTGTCGAGAAGAAATGGTTTCCGAGTGCCATGGTCCCTATGGCAATAATTAGGTCTCCACCGTAGCGCAATAGTTGCAAACCCGTTCAACTTAGCCAGCACCCAAATAGTTTCATATTGTAATCCTCATAATTGTGCTTGAAACCGTTCCGGTCTCAATACGAATGCAGCTTTTCGATAGTGTTATAGTTCGTGTAGTAGCAGGAAAAATGAAGATTCTCAAAGTGAATAAATATCGAAGCTTGGCGGTGCTTCAGAGAGAAAATAAAGTTCATTCTTCACATCAATTGATTAGGTTTGGGGAGAGTGACCATGGTGTACGTGAAAGCCAAGTGGAATTCTTGCGGACTTGGATCATCGCAAGGGATGAAAGTTTAAAAACGAGCCTTGATCTACTGCGAAAACCGGGTCCTGTTCGGAGGGCCTTTCTATCTTACTGAAGGGGTTCCTTGGAGCTTCGGCGCCAGTTGCGTTTGAACATCACGTCCCCGAACGATATTACTGCGCGGTCCTCGAGTACACGAAGGAGTTTTCATGGTACGATGTCCTTCTGCGCACCTTCTTCGGCGTATTCTTCACGTGTCTGTGGTATGTCTGCATCTATAAGACGGCTTTATCTTCACTCCTGAAGGTTCACACTGGTTCTCATTTCTAGTACACAAAACGTTTTGGCTCCTTCACCACGCGGCGGCTAATTGATGTAGGTTCTGTCCTACCACTCAGGGACTTAGGGGTCACTGAATGAAAATCATGCTCAAGGCGTTTACATCGGTCCATTGAGAACCTTCCAGAGCACAAAACAAATCCGAGGAGAAGAGAACGCTCTGTCATGGAAAAGGTACCCGATGGCCCTAACCAAAAGAATTAACGGTTACGTACGCACGCAAGCATCAAAACTGCCTTACTGATGTGAATAGTAACCCTCTCTGCGAGGAAAAGGAAAGAAATGATACAAAGCAGAGACGATTTGGTAAGTGAGCAAGATCGAAATTACAAAGGAGGTTTTCAGATATGTCTACGCCAATGGGCATTTGATTAAGTCCAAGTAGATCTCTCAGTTTCACCAAGGTCTTCTCGTTCATTATCTTTGTGAGTATTTAGGCTTGTTTTTCGATCGGTGGTACCTGCTGCAGAGTTCAAAAGCCGAAACGCAGTAAATCCCTGATGTGATGAACGTTTATCGCGATGTGCTTATTTCTCTGCGAGACTTGGTCTTAGGTGGCGAGAGCGATTGCCGAAGTGCTGTCGACATTGATGACTGTACACCCTTAACCAAACTTGACAAAGAATCTTATTCTTCCTCTGCCGATGAAACGGAAATGGATGCTCAGATGATTGGCACATTTTTCGTCTTCCCTCTTAAGCTGATCGTCTCGTTTAGAAACAGGCTGCCCAGTTCTAGGCGGAGTAGGAATCCGGGTCGTGTGTATGGCCACACGGAAACAAAAGTGCGATGTCCACAGTTACAGCCACGTATTTCATCACCCTATTAGCGAGTGAATAGTGGTGCTCCTTTGGAGCGTGCATACGTCGATCTAGCACAGAACGAGCGAACGATAAGTTGGGTCTGGAATATACGGAGGCGTAAACCACCCCGCCATCGAGAGAACGTTAGCGAGCATGCGATGAGATGTCAGAATGATGATCAAATTGATGGGCCGAGGTCAAGACGGCTTCGAGCTGCAGTGGGGTCACTGCAGTATTGACATGAAGGAGGTTGTGACCTTCCAGAAACGTGCGGAGATACTTGGACTGGTCGAGGAAGATATCGCGTATGTCGCGGCGCAAAAGCCAGCCAATGAAAGACCTAAGGAGACCAATTAACGTGACCTTGAAGGTCTGGCGAAGACGCTGTTTGAAATTTTATTAGTTTCTGGGAGTTGAATGAAAACGCCATGTAGTCAAAGACGATGAATAACATCAGGAACCCATGCTCTCCGTTAAGGAAATAGAATCTCGGATCTTGTGTCGATTGCTTGAACCGCGACGAGGTGATGGTATTGTGGATGACGCTTCCTCAAATTTCTCCAGCTTGAACAGCGCCATACAACGATCGCAGAAGCTTGCAGACATAAACCGGATATTACTGGACTTGGAATGAGTTTTTCGGTTGCTCCATGACGACCGGTTGATCACGGTCTCCATAGAGGTATGCGTGTGCGTTGAATGCACCCTCTACGACGAAGTTGTGCTCTGCACATACGGCCAGGAACATTCAGATTGTTTCGTGGCGAACGACTTGGGCATAGGTATTCATCGGGTTGTAGTCGACGAAAGGAAGGTGCTTGTCTCTACGAAGGCAATATCTTGCCTTGAACATTATTTCAGGATATTCACCTGTAATCTCTTTCAGTCGAAAATTCCAAGTGTACGGTACGCAACTCATCTCGGCAGTTCTTTTGATTTATGTCCATGTTCCTCGATGTAATAGCGCTTGATAGTCGCGGTCGATTGCATCTGCCCAGTTCTGAATTCTGCAGGCTTCTTGAAATGGCCTCGGCTGGAAGTTCTTTTCGGAGTTCTTCTTCTTTGAATTGAACTCTGTCGCGACTGAGACGTTACTGTGTTGAATTTACATGCATTGTAGAAGGATTTCTTCAGCGGAGTCGGTGTCCAATTCTTGCTGACTCTGTTCCTCAAGTTTTCGCTGCTCGGACACCGTTTCGAAGGATGGAAGAGTATCTTGAATTATGCATGGAAGTCAACGGCGCGACGTGCCCTTACTCTTTCAGGACTTGGGAAGTACAGCCGGTACAGTCTTGTGTTATTGTCCGTGCCGAAGAAGTAGGAAAATTCAGCACGAGGGAGCAGCTTCTTATACATGGCCGTGCTTGAACGGTAAATGTATGCATACACGACCTGTGTCCGAAATTGAAGTACTGACTGAAGTCTGGAAGTGTGCCGTTCTAGAGTGTGATCGGAAATTGATGTGATACGGCGGTATTCGGAAGACGGTTTCGAAGTTATGTTGCGTATGAGACGGCTTCTCCCCAGGGGCGGTAAGGCAAGGCTGAACCAAACAAGAGAGCTCTGGCTATCTTCTAAAGATCCTGGATTAACTTTTCGGCGACTCTGTTACTCCGTTGGATTGATTTGCATATGCTGCCGAATATTCGAGATGGATTCCCTCCTGGTGTGCAAAATTCTTAAGTTGGTACCTTGAGTTTTCGCAGGCACGATCCATCCTGATGCGTTGAGGTCGAAATCCTTGCTGTTAATCCTCGCAAATTGATATATACCAGCGGAACGCTTCGAGGAACTGGGATTTCTGCTGCAAAAAGGATGTACAACAAGTTTTGGTGGCTTCATCAAGATATGCGGTAACATACCTTGCTCCTCCAAGAGATTGGGGATTAGTCGGGCCGGTTAGGTCAGTATGTTTCATCGTAGTGGGGTCGAAGAAAGTCTCTGCAGTTGGTTGTATCAAACATATCCTTGCGGTGCAGTCCAGCGCTTGTATCTCCTATGATTCGAGCTTGTGGATGCCATCATATTCCACTGTCGCCTTGAATATGCTCTTTGCACCGACATTTCATAAGATCTCGTGGTATTCCTGGATTGATTTCGTTTTCAGGAAATAATTGGCAAAAAGAGATTTAATTTGAAGTTAAACGACGCGAGAAGGCATAGAGTCCATTTTAGACGGGTTCAAATAAGGATTGTTGGCCAGTATTATTTTCGATAAAGATACACAAATCATAGTCTTAGTTGTGCGTGACCTGAAAGTCGAAATGATCTGCAAGATTAGCGAGAGACACGATGTGATCTGAGAAGCGGGGCGCTTGTTTGGCCTTCAGCATGATTCCGTGGTCCCCGGTAGGGATCGGAACGGTTCCCCGGCCGCCAACCTTTGAGGATTCTGTAGTATTTACAGAAAGCGCCTTGGCACCCTCCGGATACTGTGTCCCTAGTATCCGGTAGCGGCGAGGCGGGAGAGCGAAGTATTTCCTGTCGTTTCCGGGC
>JAUBNZ010000268.1:0-19874 GCA_032355485.1 Bonnemaisonia californica
GTGTTGGTTGCGGTGTAGGTGCTTATCGAGAGTCCTAATCCAATGGAAGACTCACGAGGGTACCTTTGAGCTGCAGGTCACGCATGATGGCTTGGAATTCTTTGCGGATAGGGGGGCTTGCTCCAGTGGATGTGATGCTACCGGGTAAGGTGTCTAGTTCGGTCGAACCTTAGGGGAGACGGTGATGGCCTAATCGTTGGGATGTGAAGGAATTTCTTTTCTTGAGACGGTGCTTCCGAGGGCTTCTTAGAGGTCCGGACTGGTGTGTTTGCACGCCGCGCGACCCGCGTTTGCAAGGAGGTTCTTTATTATGAGCTCCTTGCCTCAGGAAGACAGAAGAGTGAGGTTGCTCCGATTGGTGTGGGTTGCGGCTAGAATGAGTGCTGGTGATTAGATTTATCGAAGGCATTGGTTTCGTATTTAGGCAACGCTGTTCATCCATGGTGGTCCGGTATTCTTTGTGAAAAGGGGAGACTAATTGCAGCAATGCTACCGGGTAAAGCAACTAGCTGATTCGAATTTCTAAGGTGTATGGGGTTGGTGAAGCCTTTAGGGGCATGTGGAAGAGCCTTTCCCGGGGGAGATGGGTGGGTACGCTTGCGTGCCTGCTCGTCGATCCTGGGGGCTTTCGATTTCGTAATAATGGAATACGCGTAGAAAGGTGTGTGTTGATCATCTCCAGTAGCTTCGTTGAACGAATGAAATTGTGCATGAATCCTGGGTTATTCGATGTCTTGGGCTATAAGCAGAAATTGTTACGATGTTCGGATCGGAGAGGGCGGACCACCAAATCCCTAGTGTCCCTCACCTTACGTTCGGGCCTAGAAGTTCCATTGCAAGTTTTGGCTCGTTCGATTCTCAGGGATGTTTTTCGATGGTCGGTTCGTGTGGGGGATTTGACACATTTTGCATCCCGTTATGGATAATGAGTATACGCAGTTTGATTTTGCATGACCAAACGCTTAGTAGGCGTGTAATAGATTGTTATGGAAAGTGTGAGAATATTTGGTAGTCTGAAGGGTCCCCTGTAAAAGGGGGGCCCAATGTTTTCCACGTTAGAGGAAAAAATGGTTTTATACATTCTGGAGTACAGGCTATTATCGCACTATACTGGTTCGTGATCTCAAGTTTTGTTACTTGACCCGTGTCCCGTCCTCGTATGTTGAAAAATAGTGTCTGAGCAGGTTCGTTATGCGTGTGGACCGTCGAAATAGCAGCAGGTGTATTGGCCGTACCTGTCTAAACAAACAACGGCTCGGTGGTAGGCACAACTGATAGTGCGACGGGTCTAAAAACCCGTCGCAAGGAGATGTGCTAGGTAACATTGGGACCTATGTATAATTCCATATTGTCTGCGTGCGGACGTGAAACTGCACAAAAACCCAAACCAAACCAAAATTTAAAATTTACAAATATACATACGAGAACGGGATACGCATTCCGGGTAACTCCGGAGGTAACAGTAATTAGGGACTATTAGGTCCCTCAATTTGTGCTATACGAGGGGTTAACACTATAAATGGGGACCGAAGGGGTCCCCTAATCTTGATAAGACACGTTCAGAGTATCAGTCAAGGGTCACTACATACCACCATTGGGTGGTGTCGGGCGCCCCGGGCCGCCACGTATCTCGTCCTTAGGGGCCGAGGTGAGGTGGGAGACCTAGACGCTCAATCCCGCCCAGAAACCACGTTCAAGATCGTGGGATTTGTGAGTAGGGTGACGAAAACACGCCGAGGGCTTTATTGAAGGTCCAGTCCGGCGTGATTGCACGCTGTAGGTCTGTCATCTGAAACCAAGAGTTTCTGTCCTCCCAAATTCGTCCAGTTGTCTATCCGGATGCCCTAGTGGGAATTTACAAAATGAAATGGGAGTTTCAAATTGGTAACTGAATTGCGTGGAATTTCCGCTTGTTTAGGCGAGGTGTTGATGTGTGCCGTCCCTTGATGGGGGCGGTACGCGGGCGGTCAGCACCTCCTTGACTACTCGAAATGGCGGCCGGCCCTCTGTACCAGAAGCCGGTCGCCTAAGAGTTGCAAGTCTCTATAACTTGAAGGATGGATCAGACAGCGTGCTCAGCTTGCTGAGAGGGTATGGCATAGCGCACTGACCATTACGAGGATCCCTATACATTGGTAAGGGGGTCTACCGACTGGCCTATTTAGGCGGCATGATAGTCGGGGAGCAGCCCACCTAAAATTCATGTATCCGCGCGGCGACAGTCCCCGATCGGGTGTGGAGATTGAGTTCACTTTATGCTTAAAAAATTGGACTTCCGAAAAGATATAATAATAATTTGACTATCGGTGAGGCCCAATCATTGATTGGGCTGCGGAGGGGGATGGTCGCAATAGTCGCGTTCAGAGAAACATTTTGGCCGAAGGTAGGGGCGTCTTGGGGAGATGCCCAGTGTGGGGAAATGTGGCATTTCCTGCTTCCAATTCTGAAAGAAGTGGGAAAGTGTCCGGACTATAAGCTATACATTCTGAAGGCTCGTTCGGAAAAAGTGGTGACAGGAAGATTCCCTGTGACCACTTTAGGTTCAGACGAGAGTGAGGAGGACGATAGCGATGATCCGGATTTTAGTCCGAAACCAAAGGAAGGGGGAGTCTTGACGGACGGGAGGGTGATGTTCCGCTAGGTGCTGGTGTTCGCACTCGACGCGCGTCGAGGGATCCTGGGGGTCCTAGCCAAAATACGAGTGAGATGGTGCAAGTGTTGAGTGCCCTAAAGAATATCCAGAAGCAGGTGGACAGCCTGACCGTTTGGAAGTCAGAGACTATTGCGAACGAAGGGGTGCGAGCTCGAAGAAGGGCATCCCAAAACACACCGCGCACGTCTGGTGAGGAGTCGAAGAGAGCCATGCTCGGAGAACTGGGCCAACAAATGGGCCTAGATCTCTGACCGGCGGTCGCTCAACCTGGCGTGCGCGGTTACCATGATCACGAAGTATCTTATTTTGGGGGAGGGAAGTTTAAAGTCGGATACTGAGCGCAGCATTGACTTGCCCCCCCCCCGAGTACAACCATCAAGGCGAAAAATTGTGCCTGTCCCTGAACCGGATTCGGACTCAAGCGATGAAGAGTTTGAAGTCCGGTATGGAAGCAAGCACGGGTTGAAACTAAATGTGCGAGAAAGGGTCGCGTCGGAGAACTTCGCGAATTGGTTGACTGTTCACAGATCCGTAACCACCTCTGCGCGAGAGACGGGTATGGAGGGGAAGAAAAGTTAGCGGAACAATCATGAGGCGGGTATTCTGGCGCGGTACCTGGATTTGCTCTTTGATGAATTTTGGCTATGCGCGCGCGCGGAAAATTAAGGCCGCCGAAGTTATGGTTCGCCGTATTCTATCCATTGAACTCTTTGCCAAGACGGGCAATTGGGAAATGTCAAACAGGATAGAAGAGGAGAGCCAGAACGTCGGTACCTTAACACATGGAATAATTCGCGATGCATATCGCGAAACGAATTTAAACAATACGGTTGCAAAAGCCGCCCGGAAGGACCCCGGAAGCTCTGCAGAGGCAGGGTCTAGCAATAAGGGCGATAAGGGCGGTGAGCCGTAAATAGCGTGCGCGCGGGCTTAAGCGAAAAGCCCACTCTCGACGTCCCGGCGGGCGTTGTACGTCCTCTGCCTTTTTTCCTTTACACTTGCATCCCGCAAGTATCAACGATTGCCCTCACCATCATTCATCACAACGCATCGCAAACCTTGCGTTTCCAAGAACACCAGCCGTCATCATCTACGGCTCTACTTGAGGAAATTCAAGGAACTCCCTCTGCGGTGCAGCCGTATAATGGGTAATAGTTTCTCATTTACACAACCAAAACCAAATTCATCGTAAACAAACCTTTGCTTGAAATCATGGATCGTCGAGACCTCTTGTCACTAGCCATAGGAGTAGTAGAAGGTCCAAAATCTGATTCCAGTAGTTCTAGAGCGCTCGTGCGGAAGGCCAAACGGAAGTTAATCCAAGAGGCCGTCCACTCTTGCGCTGCAGCTCTGAACTACTTGTACTCCCCGGACCCCTACTACCTGTGTGCGCTACGTGACAAGACCCTGCCTACCGACAAACGGGAAGACATGGACTCACCGATCTCTGCCCACGCCAAGCACTATCTAACCGAGAGATACCCAGAGGCATGCCGCCGAGGTCTCCTAAAAGTACCTCGAACGGCGGCCTTGACGGGCGTTTCGGAGCCTTATAATCCGGATACAAATTGCAACGTCAATGCGATACCTCTGGAAGTTGAGAGGATCTCATTGCCCCAAGACGGAGTAGCCGGGTCTGTGAAATTATTAACTGTTCTCCCTAGTGATTACGCATCATTATATCTACGAGAGGGGTCTGGGCTGACTATTTCACCCAGCCAAGCTACTCTGGACGATACCAAGCGAATAATACTGGTAAAGAACGGAAAATACAACCATTGGTTAAAGCCCTTCATCAGCGAGGCATACTATCCTTCCAGAAAAACAAGCCGACAGAAATAAACGGGTTATTTGGGTGCCAAAAGACGGAGGCAAACAGCGGCTTATCTTAGACGCACGCCGCGCTAACTGCCATTTCGTCGACCCGCCCCATGTCGAGCTTGTCCACCTAGGGCTGCTCACGCAGCTCCACCTCGCCAAGTCAAAGAAATTATGGATATTCAAGCTAGACGTCGATAACTTCTACCACAGACTTGCCCTGCCGGAGCACCTAAAAACATACTTCAGCCTACCCTCAATAAATGAGTATGGGCTAACTCTGTGGCCAGTTATCCGAGTGCTACCTATGGGATGGGCACATTCAGTATCTATTGCGCAAACGATACATGAACATCTCGTGAACACACGCACCACCATCCCCGCCAGCGGGTATATACGCAGCTTCAACACCCTTACCATCGAGAAAATGTGGCATAGTAAATACATTGATGATTTCTTCGGGCTGAGCCTAGAAAAAAAGGAGGCCGACCGCACTTACAAAGAAATGCAGGATGCCTTCAAAGAGGCAAACTTGCCAGCAAAGCCAAGTAAGTGCGTGCCTTCTACCAACGATGAGACCACCATTCTGGGGATAGACTTTACATCCGACGGGCGCCTGGAAGCAAACAAAGAGAAATTCCGGACTTTGCTCTCACAATGCCACATACTATTACTACTAGGTATTTGGCGACGAAAACAGCTAGGACAAATTCTGGGATCATGGAACTGGTTCCTTTTACTTAGGAGTCCGGGATTCTCTATCCTCCAACACACCTATCGTCTCATCGATACACCAGCCGACTTCATCAGACCTACCATGTAAGAAAAAATAGAGGTGGAGCTACTCATAGCTCTATCACCGCTGATCCACGCAGACTTAACCAAACCATGGTCTGCACAAATGCTTGCCTCCGACGCATCGTTGCGCGGAGGTGGGGTCATGTACGCGGATTTTGACCCCTGGCATATCAACATACAATTTCTAATCGGAAACTTCTACAAATCTCTCGGTCGTAACACTAGCGCTCTTCCATCGTTCACCTGGAGGACCGCGGTCAAACTCGCATGGCAGCACGAAGCTCACATAAACACACTCGAGACCGAGGCTGTTATTCTGGGCTTGCTCTGGATATGCCGCCAATCCCGCTCGTTTTCAAACCGAGAACTCCTTCATGTGGATTCTCAAGTCGTATACTACCTCCTTGCTAAAGGGAGGTCTAGTGCACCAAGTCTGGGCCGGGATAACCGCCGAATCGCTGCTATGCTTCTAGCCGCCAACCAATCAGACGTGCCAATTTGGCTCCCGTCTGAGCAGAAACCCGCAGATGCCCCCAGAAGATCCGTATAGGCTAGTAAGAGCTAGCCTGCGCCCCAACTCCTTGGCCGAATTCCAAAACGACTTGAAACCTTTTATCGAATACAACATGAACTCGCCGCTCCCGCTTGAAACTTGGGGCGAATATCACCGCGCCCTCCTAAGTTACTACTCTCAGGTTTTTGAGTCCAAAGCGGGTCTGGGGCTAGCGGGCTGTGAAAGAGCCCGCTCGGCCCTATTGTTCTTCTTTCCCGAACTCAAAAACAAGCTAGCGCTTTCTCAGAAAGCACTCCGCGGCTGTTCACAGGAAGTGCCCAGCCAGCTAAGCACGCCGTGCCCGCAATAACTAGCGCTCGGTATCGCATATACCTTTTTCTCCGAGAACCGCCTCGATATGGCCGTCCGAGACTTACTCAGCTTTGACTGTTACCAACGCATTGAAGAGTTGAAAAAGATCCATACGGATCTTCTATTCTTCAACTCGCACCCTAAGACGAATATCGTCGCCATCATCGTCCTACCAAGAACGAAAACTGGCGATAATCAAAGCATAATCGTGCGTACGGAGCTGCTAAGAGTTCTCCTACGCAGACTTACCGCGGAACAGCCCGCGGGCTTGCTGTTCCGCTTTTCCGCTAATGCCTTCAGATCGCACATCCATCGCATCGTAAAAACGACGTTCAAAATCGAGAATTAGACGATCACTCCCCATAGCCTGGCCTACGGGGGCGCCACAACCGATTTCAGCAAAGAACGTCTTCAAATCTCCGCAATAAAACTGCGGGGCCGATGGAAACGACTTCGCACTCTCAACCATTATCTTCAAACTGGGGTTTCTTGCCTAGTACAAATCTCCTATCCTGCAAGCACGACGCGCCGTCTAACCCGTCTGCACCGTGCCCCTGGCACATACTTCAATTTTCTTGACGATACGGGTTGGAAAGAGGCGTCAGCAGCTGCTGCCTCTCAAGCTTGGGGCCACCCAGGGTCGGGGAGCCAGCCGGATGCTCATGCTCCCCCTCTCCCGCCCGCTACTGTGTTGACCTTAGAAGCCAACAATGAACTAGCGATGAAATAAAGAAAGTGCCCTACGTTGAATGAAAATTATGGCCGCTGGCCCTCCACCTCTAAGCTGGTACTAGTAGGAATAGTGGTAAATTACAATCCTCACTCATACCTCAAGGCAATTTTCACTTCATCATTTTTTCTATTTCGTTCGTAGCTTGATATGTGAGGCCAGCGGCGAAAAACGTTCACACAAAGAGAGGCACTTGTTTACTTTCATCGCCGGGTTATTGTTGGCTGCTAAGGTCGACCTTGTCAGCAGGCAGCGGCGGGGGAGCATAAGCTTCCGGCTGGCTCCTCCGTTCACCGCTGACGTGTCTTTCCGACGCGTGTGGGCTGACCCACTCAGTAATGAGTAAGTCGTCCCGTCATGGTCGGTAGTTTCAATGCGGTTTGATGATGTAGGCAGTATGCCAGGTTGAATCGTTCTCCATGGCGTGGATACTGGATGGGTGTTTACCAACGGCCGCAGGTTTCGCTATTTTGATGGTTCGTTGTGTGCGGGAAACTACGTATTCTGCAAATACCGCTCTTATTCAAGCAGCCGCTCGAAAGGCCTTTTGCGTCCTTCGGCGGCATGCTTAAACGGTTCCTTTCGGTTAGATAGAGGCTCGGCGTGGGCGGGAACCGCCGACTCACCGGTGACCATGTCAATGGCGGCCGACGGAACATGGGTTCAAGCAAGTGTTCGTTTATCATGCGTGCGGATTGAAGCGTTTTGGGGCGATTACCCACTATACGGCTTCACCGCAGTTGGAGTTACTTGAAAGAGTTGGATAGTGTTCAATCGGTCAACGTCAAGAGTTGGGAGTGTTCATGTAGGCCATTGTTCAAGTTTGGCTGTGCGTTTTGGTTGAATAATTGGAGGGCAATCGCTTTATTAAAGGTTGCGACGTCCCGCTGGGATATGGCGTGTAGGCTTTTCGAGGAGTGGTTTTTCGCATCTTCTACCTATATCTTTATAGGTAGAATCGTCCTCCAAAAATGCCTGGTGATATGACGCGTACCTCCCCCCGATGACGGCCTGTAGGGCCCTCTTCGACATCGAAAGGAGAGTTGCGTCGTGTGAGAGTTTCTTTATGAAATCTCTCGTTATTATGGTCTTTCGTTTCTCAAACGAGTAGGTTGTCCACCCGACTCCAGGTATCACACTCGTATTTCATGGTTAGGACCCCTAGAGCCCCTCCAACCCCCCCGAGTGTGTGTACCAGCGCCCAGCGAATCATCGCTTTCTTTGTATTTCGTCCTTATCCCTCTCATTACCCCCTTTTCCTAATACACCGAATCGCTACTTCCCTCCCTGCTCGGATTTTATAGATTTTTGGAACCCCTCCCTTTACCAATATCTCCAGACAAAGCTTCGGGTTATTGCTAGCCACTCGGCAGTTTTCCTCTTGGGGTAGTGAGTGAGGACGATCTCTCCCCTCTTTGAACTCTGGTTCATCCCACCATCTTCGTTTCCTAGCCAATTGCTATCTGGACAGAGAATGCCTATCACCCTCCAACCCCAACCACTGATTGGGTTCCATTGGCCATGAGTTCATAGAGAGCTTAAAACTCCCGTTTTTAAGAGGTGAAGCAGACTCAACCAATCTCCACCTCCACGCGGTGAACTTTCGTCACGCAGACACATGGAATTTCTGCGGGAGGGCTGGTCCTCGACTACCATGCCACCTCAATAGGTTAGTCAGCCAATCCTCGCGCCAATGCATCAGGATCCTCGAAATGGTCAGCGCGCTATGCTATACCCACCCAGCGAGCTGGGCGCACGTCTGATCCATCCTACAACTTTATAGAGTTGCGGGTCTTCGGGCAGCTGTTTTATGGTATTGACCACCAGCTGCCAATTCGGTCAGTCCTGATTCATGTTAACAGCCCCTGTATAGCCCCTATATGATGGATTCCACACGTTAACATACTGTTTGTCACCGGGAACAATTCTATTACCGTTCCAATAGGCAACTCCATTTCATACTATAATCCCCGATAAAAACCCGGATAGACGACTGACCGAATCTCGGGGGACAGAAGCTTTCAGTTTCAGGCGAGAGGCGCGTGGCATATAATCATGCCTAACCCAAACCTTTAATAAGGTCCTTGGCGCCTACGAATCACCCTACTTACGAATTCGACGAACAAGGACGTAGCTTCTCGGCCGGATGAGGGTCCTAGGTCTCCCTCCAGACCGTACGACCCCAGGAGTTTAATGTGTGGTGCTCTGGGGGCAGGCCATACTACCCGAGGGTAGCGCAGTCTGCCCAGACCGTAACTCGCAATACCGCCATGTCAATCATATGGGACCCCTTCGGTCACAATTAGTGTTACCCCCAAAATGTCAAAAACCAGGGGCCGGATAGGCCTCTAATTAGTGTTACCTCAGGTCTCGCCCGGAAAGAGTATCCCGTTCCCATATGTATATTTTTGAAAATATTAAAAATGTTTTTGGTTTTCGTTCTCGTGCAGTTTACCGGCCGAACCCAGACAAAATGGATAGTAGTATAGGTTCCATGACACCTAGCACATCTTCTCGCGACAGGTCTTGACACACGTCGCACTATCGGTTGTGCATAGAACCGAGCCGCAGTTAGTTTTAACAGGTACGCCTAGTACACCTGATGCTATTTCGGCGGTCCACAGGCATAACGAACCTGCTCTGACACTATTTCACATACGAGATCAGGACCAGGGACATGTAACAAAAAATATGATATGACCACAAGAGCGGTCTTGCGGTTAGTAGTCTGTACGCCAGGATGTGAAAACACAAATTTTTCTGCTGGCGCAGAAGAACTGGATCCCTCTTTTAGAGGGATCCCTTCCCGCTACGAACTCTTATCGCAATTTTTTATGGTCAGTGCGGTGCCTACTAAGGCCATGATAGTACCGATTCAACTGTGTATACCTCTCGTCCATACCGGGATGCAAATTTTTTCAAATGCCCAACACCCACTAACCATCGAAAAACATCCCTGAGAATCGAACCGGCCAGAAAGTGAAATGGAACTTCTAGGACAAAGCATATGGCAACTAGGGACTTGGAGATCCGCCCTCTCCCCTCAGACCTTGGTAACTATTTCTGCGTATAGCCCAAGAAATTGAGTAACCCAGGTACCATGTACCATACCACTCGTTCACCGAAGCTCCTAAAGCGGTCTACACACTCTCTTGGACATTTACTGGCCACCGCAGAGATGCGCTCCCTCTGCATCAGTGCAGGGCGCATTGCGTGCAATCACGCTAACCCGAACTTTTAATAAAGCCCTCGGCACCTCCTACACCAAATGAGATCCGAGCCCCTTCTCATCGAGGAAGAGCTGAATAGCCCCATACACCCTGCGAAATTAACCAAGGTAGATTCCATACCTAGTAGCACTGCTTTGAGGGGCAAGCCCTTCTCATAGAGAATAGCGAGCCATCCTACCGAACCTGTGGCTCCAGATTTTCCCCCAGGTGCCTTCCATAATTCTGGGCATCCTGAAACACTCCATCCTGAACCTGCGCAGATCAGAGAAACTTCACCAGCTCGCCTTCTCAGGACAAGCAGCGCTCCCAACCAGTAACAGAGTTTCTTGTTGAACCACCCCGAACACCAAAAAACAGGTCCTTATTCAGGTGCAAGGCGCAAAAATCATGCAGTCATGTCGAACCAGACCTTTCATAAAGTCCTCGACGCCTTCCCCTCTAAGGACCGACACAAACATCCTTTTAAAGGGCTGACCAGCCCCAAACACCCCAAGAGATTGATCGGACTAGTTGCCTTTCCCAGTAGCATTGGTCTGAAGGGTAAAACCCTCTCGCAAAGAATACCGCGCCACCATGCATAGCCCTTGGTAATCCATGACCTATGGAAATCGGGGAAACTTCATCTTCTCGCTCTCACAGAGCTAGGAGCTCTCGCTTCCAGCAAGCCAGTTGCTGAAAACTCAACCCTAAACATTTCTTTCAGCTTTTCTGAGCGGCCCTCACATAGTTGCCAGGTGTCTTAGGCCATAGTAATGTTAAATTCCAATCCTCACTCGTACCTCGAGGCGATCTTCACTATCTTCCTCCTTGTGGAGGAGGACAATGTACTCGGACTTTCAGACTGTATGCAGAGCCACGTACAGCTGCCCAGCAGAGAAGAAATTGGATCCCATGTCGACAACCATCTTCGTAATCACCAGCCATTTCCCTTTTGGAGGGTTCTGGCCAATGCCAGTTTTATTGAGAAGTGGTTTCGTGAGAACATAACGCCACATAAGTTGAACTGGGATGTGATGCCGTGCACTGGAGACGGTTTTACCTCTCGTCCTTCTAGATAAATCCTTGCGAGGTACACAATTCCCCCGATTGTGTCTCTTAACAATGAAGATCACGCCTTTCACGATGTATGGATGAAGGCCATTCAAATATCCATACTTGGGGTAGCAATCTTGAAAACAAGTTTTGTGAGGCAGTACTATCGCGGGGCAAAATTGTCAGTCATCTTGGGAACAATGCACTCCCTCATAGGTTAGTTTCGTCTGTCCACAGTAGAAGAAAGTGGCTGTACCTTTCCACAACAGTACAACTCAAAAACGTCTTCCACGAAAATGTAGTCGGAGCCGCCTCGATATGATCGTTTACCAACTTATTGGCTAGAGAATGGATCACCCGCCCAGTCTAAAATTCTCTCTGATCCCAACTTGACGGCCACATCCGCAGATCGTGGTACGTTCCTCTTCGGGAGCCAGTTGACTGCAGTGGAAGACAACTGTTTTCAATACATCTTGTCTTTGCATCTTTTAAAGAAGATACTTTATGACACCTGGATGATTGCTCTGACCAACGCTTCTCTTCATCTCCAGAACTTTGAGTACCCACAGAGGCTGGGTGCCCAAGACACATCATCCCATACCGAGATGTTAGTGTATCTCCCGTTTCATCGTTCATCCTCTACAAAACTTTCCCAAAATAAGTACGGGAAGAGTTGAAGACATTCTCCTGCAAACTCAACAGTCAAACATCTAAGCATGGGCCGTCTGTGCAACGAATGGCCTTTCCAATGGTATCGATATTCTCCTAAAACTTCCCCTGAACAATAGAAGCTTCGTTCGCAATCAGCAGGGATATGCTCCTCAGCAATTCTGTTCTTCTAGAATGCGGTCCGTACTGCAAAGCTCTGCAAGGATACCTACTTTCATTACCATCAATTCCAGTTTTCAGAAGATTTTGCTGTGTGCAGCTGCCTTTAAACAGAGAGGCTGTAGTACGAGTGGCCATTGTATTCTCCATCATCATACCCTTTGACTAAGCTTTATCACGAGAGCAGCTCAGATCATAATTTCTCGCAGTTCCTGCTGTTCTCTAGAAATACATGTTCCCGTTTGCGTTTAACACTTCACTACACGTACTCTGCAAATAGTCGAGCAATTCATCGAAAAATCTCTTCTGGAGGGAGTTGCCTGAGTTGAGTATATTACGTTGCAGACGTTCTCCACTTTCTGCAGTCGTCAATTTCCGGAGATGCTACCTAGCTCGTGCTACTTCCGAAGGGTGGGCTGCAGAACTGTGCAGCGATGCGTACGCGATGAACAAGCGATTTTCTTGTAACAGATGTCCCCTTGCCCATCTGATATCTCAACATTTCTCCTCATAAGCTTCCTGCAGATGGAGTGAGAGCTGAGGCATTGCGCCCCGAAGACCGCTATCCGCAGACAAGATGAATGTTTGGCGAGCATTGGTATTTCAAGCTGTGCTCCTCTTTGGAGCCCCCAGATATGGGTAGAGATTCACTGGTAGTTCCTTCCAAAAGCCTAATGGCGTCACTCCGGGGGTCCCTCTTCGTGAACGCACGCAACTGTCGTTCGAATACGCCTCAAAAGGCTTGTCCGAGCCTTCAGTCCACTGCATGATTGCCGAGAACCGGCTCACAGTAGATGACACCTGCAGGAAGGGGAAGGGCAGAAGCCCTTCGGAGATGCAAACTCCGCTTACGTGGCTCACACGAGTACAAAGGGGCAGGGCCGCCGCCCATTGAAATATAGAAATTGGCTTACAGAAATTGCCATGACTCCACAGTGGCAGGCACCATTTTGCTTCAAAGTTCAAAAATCAGCTTACAGCAGTGGGCATATGTGTATATTTGGAATCCTACCGCCATCGAAATGCAAAAATATGGCTTACAATAATCGACTCGCGTGGCACCATGTGTAATCGTAAAGTGGTCAAAACATCGGCTTACAGTAAAGCCCTACGCGTAAACTGTAATATGTGCCCATAGGTCAAGATGTGATTCGTCCGCATGGCAGTTTTCATTCCATATCGGGGTGCAAAGTATGTCTGATACGGATCAATCATTGGTCCATTTGGTGCATTCCGATTGGTCCACTTGTCTTATACTTACTCACCTCCACATGCTTGTACCCCTTCCAAAACATTTCATGTCTCTCAAGGTAACCGCGGCTTTCCACCGGATATTTAACTCTCACGCTGGTTAGCCAGGTTACCACTGATTACTTTGGACATGCGGGGTGGCCTTGGGCCGCCGGCTGTAGTGTACTCATTAAGATAAAACACGTCTAAATTTACTAAACTATTTATTCTACAAATTAGTCTACAGATGGGGATGGTGACATGACGGCCAATAGATTTTGAGCTTTACTGCTGCTGCTGCTGATTTTTTTATTGAGTAGTGGAAAGAAAGTAGAAATGCCGTAGAAAAACTAAAAATACGAGTGCTCGTGGTTGGGTCAATTACTACTTGAGGTGTGGTCGGCAGAAAGTGTGGGCGTACATAAGAAACATTAAATTAACGTGGCCTGACAGTATAGGTAATCACTAATGAAAGGAGAATTACTGTAGAAACGGTCAGTTGTGCAACATTCCATGTTTACAATTACTTGACAATCGAAAGCTTGTAAGGTGCTCTAAGTGGAACTAATCTATCGTCGCCTCCGAGGTGCCCAACACGGATGGGATGTGCAAACCTCCCTCCACAGGTGCTGTATGCCAGTTTAGAGTAGAAACTGGAGATCAGAGCAGTGGTTCCTGCCTTTTCCAAGCTGTTCTATAGCATAATCTACGTTTACTGGGTTTGTAAGCAGGTTTTTCTCTCGGTATACTCTAGATGCGAAGTTGTATAAGTACCCTCGGATCGTCGGACTACCCGCCGATCCTCACTCACCACTCCACACCCGCATCAACTCAGTAAAAGGATAATCCTATTGTTCACTTCTACCGGTACCTTCGCCATCCGGCGTGCCTAGGCTCTCCTTGCGAAATCCCAGCAGGACCAGTCGGCCTCCAACCCGGTCCTTTTCAGACCACCGTATCCGCCTCCGAGAGAGAGACATATACCAAGCAATCAAAACTCGGATTTTTCCGACACTTAATTTAACACCTGCATTCGAAGGTATCCTTGTTACTCTACCCTCTTATGTTCACAAGCTTCTCGCCAAGATGGCTGGAGTCCTACCGAATACGGAAGAATTAGACGTTCCTACGCCGATGCCAACTACGTTGACACTGACCCAGGACCGCTGGAGGCTGTAACGCCATTGCAAACCCTTCGTGCCCGTGTTCCACCAACCAAACGTCCGAATTCCCGAGCTGGGTCGTCTAACTACTCTAGAGAAGATGTTGCAGCACTACTCGATACTGTAGCGGAAGTGGAACCTCTTGGCTCAAATCACTGGGAGCTGGTGGCTGCCAAATATCAGGAATGGTGTCTTGAAAACGAACGTCCCATTCGAGAACAGGATTCTCTCAAGAACAAGTTTGACAAGCTTGCCAACACCAAGAAAAGACGGGGCTTCCTTCATGTCCCCCTGATGTCAGTAGAGTGAAACACATTACTCGCCATATACAAAAAATGTTCCGCCGTTTTACTGGGAGCTCGAAGAGAGGACGAATCAGGGGTGCGGTGTGAGGATGGCGGCAATAGTCTAGATGAACGAGGGCGTTGGGAGTCCGACTATGAGGCTATCAGTGTTGGTGATTGTAGTAGAGTGCGTGGAACAGGCCCAACAGGAAAGAAGGAACGGTCAGACAGCACGGACGACGCCTTTCCCGGGAACGTTTCCCGCATTAACGACCATCTTAGAGATCTTACGGAGGCTTTTGTCGATTCCCGAAACCCCGATCCTGGTCTTAATGCTACTGACATACGTCGTCTTATCCAGACAGAATTTCAAGATTCGATGAAGTCTACAAATCATATACTTATGGAAATGGCTTTAAGGCCCCTTCCGGAATGGATTACCATAGTTGACGTAGATGCGATTTTGTTCGAAGGTACGAAGAATCTTTTCGAGGAAGATCTATCTAGTAAAGTTAATAGAGACAAGAAAGTCCGAATCCTTTCCACAATAAATTATCCTGTTCCAAAGTGTTGATTGTCGAGGGACGACGGGGCGTATGACGGCTGCTCTAAGGTACTTCCAGGATCTGCTCGACAGGTTACAGCCGCTTCGATTATGAGGTTTCTTTCAAATGAATCTGATAGCAAGGAGTGCAGTAGTTACACATGCATATGCAGAACAAAGGAAAGCAGCCATTTCTTGGTTCTGAGACGAAATGAGCCAAGTCGTGCCTTGACCTTGCTACCTTGGAGAGGGCGTTAAATACTTCGAGAAAAAATGTGGCGAAGTGAAAGGGCCCCCTTGGGGTGCTTCCAGATTTTCAAATCTGGTAGAATTTCGGCAAACGTGTGGCATGTTCATTGGAAGAATGGCCAATTTGGCGATTAGGCACTTCCTGGATGGACCGAACGTATACAATGGCTAGAACAGTTCTGCTCTACTTAATAAAAGAGGAACTACGGTAGAAAACATTCGTGTTAAACTTCGTGAGTTTGAAGGCCACGTAGTACACGTGGCCTCCAACATTCAATTGTGACGAATAATGTTTCTTGAAAAATGGGATCACGACGAAACTTCTTTCGTGGCGTTGGCCTGCTGCAGACATTTCCACTTCTCCAACGCCTCCATTTTATCCTCGAACTGAAACTCATCACGTCTTCCCCATTCTCTAATATTATATGGACCCCTCCTCTTCTTTCCCTGCAAGGACTGGGAAACAAAACAGGAAGGACGCTTGCACGTTCCCTTGGACCAAGACAAAGTGCTCGCGAAGGCAACAGTGACGGCGCCGATTTCGGGTTCCAAGACGCCTTCCGTGACACTAATCTTTGCTTCGAACACGCACGGCGTCAAGCAAGTCAATCCGTCAAGTGTTCGCAGTAAAAGTATCGGAAGAAGTCCATTCAACCTTAATCACAAGGCCGACGGCGAGGAAATAGGTTATTTAAACTTGCTACTTCTATAATGCATTAGAGAATACGACGCGCATCGCACTGGTCGTAGAGAGCGGGATAAGACATTTAGGCTCGTGTTGGATGGCTTTTTGAAAACCGTCCAAGGCGCCTATGTGAATCCATGAACAAAATATCCTTGAAAACGCTTCGTGATAAGTTTAGAGCCACGATGCGAGAAATGTGTCCTACAATGCAAGCAAATATCAGGGCTTCCGGAATTGTAGACGAACAAAGCAGTTTATATGTCCTTTTGGATGAACTGACACTTGAAAGTAATGACTTGGAGCTACAAAGGATGAAGGACCGAGATGAGTTAGATGCACGAGAGGAACAGCTCTCAAAGGCAGGGAAAGAGCTGCGCGACATGGTGCGCGCGTGTCAGAAACGCAGATCTGTTGACAGCGATGCAAACAACTGCGCAACGTTATCTTCGAAATCAGCAACACCTTATGATGTAATGGAGTAAGGAGAAGTGGACGACACTCCGAAGGGAACCTTGAAGGGGGGTACATCAGCCATATCGTTCAAGCTGTCCATATTTGTATCCGACTAATAAACGTTTGTCCCCCGTAAAACCTTTTTTTCGCCACTTCGTTTTTCGAGCAAACTCTTCGCAAATTTATTCTATCTTAATTCCTCAATTGACTGTCTGTACTCCATAACATTTTGCAACCGCTGGAGATGCTCTATAAAGACATTGTAAATTTTTTCTCTATTTATGTTCAGGGGGTATTATTTGAATTGAGAGATGTGTGAATTTATGGAATGAAATCCACTCCAGACTTCCTTTTAATTATCATGTAATTACAATACATAAAATAGGAACTACCCTGACAGTAAAATATCGAGAACTGGGCAGGTAGTCCAGGGAGCAGAGTTCAGGGCTCCTTAAGTCCTTGACGCCGCACTGGAGGGACGGTTAGCTGAAAAGGCCAAGGAATCTCTTGCTTTCACAGTCCATGGGCCTCTTCGCTACATGGTGCCGACTCCTCTGATAGAACACCGTTTCAGAGCAAAGCAACAAACAAGGCTAACGTAATCCCACGCGGAATCCTCGAGGACGCACACGCTTCACCGAAGGAACCGGTTTTGCTAAACTAAGGTTCGTTGAGAATCTCGCTCTAGCAACGATTGCAACAGAAACCAGCGTCGAGCAACCCGATCCGCATATTTACCCTACAACTGCTGATAAAACGACAGGTTCGGCAAACCAAGTAAAAACCTACAACAAAATTTTCACAGACATGGAAATACGAGACAGAATAAAAACACTGAGTAGTGCCTTCTTAGAGGCACTAGATGAAACAAACTTCCCTGATTGAAAACTCCGATTTTCGAAGCTTTTGTAAAAGTAGATTCTCAATAGATCCCTGATGCCCCATCAACACCACCAACTGGGCTCGATGAAACAACGATGAACAAGCTCACCCTACCCATACATAGCATAATCCGTTGAACGGTTCCCAAGGAACTTCGTCAGGAGACTGAAACAGGAAGATTCGAAAGTAAATCACAAAAGCCTGTACATCAGTTAATAGCAGCACTAACGATGGACATTGATGTGATACAATCGATGTCGGAACAACACACGCGTGACCTGGTATTAAAAACGACCCCTACTATACAATAATATATCCGCACAAACCGTGCGTTACGATTCAAGATGGTGCAGGCGCGATTTCACAGCATTGAAACAGAAATTACAACCGTTTGATTCATCACAAATGGTTTAATTGGCTATCCAATCTTCGAATTCGTGGCCTAATCTATTCGTATGACAGGTGAAGTATTACGCAACCTCCGGGGAAAAGAGGTTGCGTCTACAGGACCGAGTGAACTCTCGGTAGCTGCCCTGCGAGAGGGGAGAAGACCGACTCCTCCGTGGAGTTGAGGATGAGAGTCACCTAAGAGGGTTTTTGGGAGACCAGAGTATCCTTATCCTGTACTTGCTTACAGTAGCCACTCGAACTCCTACGGTGTTGCATCGGTGCCTCTGTAATGGCCTCTCCCTACTTAATAGTCGACGGGCTTCACCCGCTGGACGACAACTGAAGGCTCCTACGAACCACCCATTAAGGTCAGTCTTTGCTTCCACGCTTAGCTTGCCTCCGCGGTCGCTCGAGGGTTCGATTTTTGGGTTCCGCACTCCATTCACGCTTCTACGCCCGTCTCCGTGACAACTCACCGACCCCTGCACGACGTTGTTCTCTCACGACGCATTCCCCCTAATCGTTACCGATTGTGCCAGGAACACCAATCCTCGGCCTACACCGATGGACCCGCGGCTCGTGGATCTCACACCTCACTTCCGCGCGCGTGAGTCTCTTCATTGAGCCTCCACAATCACTCTCGTGAACATCCCTCTATCCTTGTTCCCTTCCGCCGCTGTCAGCTCTACTACGACCCCCATCACAGGACAGTTCAATAGCGACGCCTTACGGCGGTTCTTGATTTTTCTAGGACAGGAGCCTTGGTCCTACATTCTCTAGTCTCCCGACACTTCCAGGTTTTTTTCTTGCTACTCTACGGAGGAGTCACTCCACCAACCCTTAACAGGGGTGCTACCGAGAAGTAAATAGGACCTCTAGACGTCCCCTCAGTCCTCTGGAGGAAGCGTAATACTACATTACACGTTGCCGTCCGCAGCTGTATTCCGTTCTGATTGCTGATTGAACATCTCTGCCATGTCTTGGCGGAGTGCCTCTCGTATACTGGTTCAGATTCCTTGGCCGCCCCACTGTAACCACTTCCTCTTCGAATTGTCTGGTTCATTTTCGGTACGCGCAGGGCTGTTGGTGGCCCTATGGTTACGTTCGATGTGTTCAAGATTTTACCTCTTTAATCCATTATGAAGCCTTCTTCTTGGAGTAGCCTTTCCTGGATGATATGTGGGTTGCCGAAGGGCCACTTTTAGTACCCCGCACGGGGTTACTACGGATATTTGGGCAACCCTTCACGTGGAAGGGTCGTCAGTTCCGTCCCCCCGCATAATTCGTTTGAATATAGGCGAATGGAAGGGGTAACGGATGACTTGGCGGTATTAATCCCCTCACCCTTTGGACAAGGGTACCATTTGGCACCAAGTCATCGATTTGACACTGTAATGCCCCTTGAATTGGGGGAGATGGGATGGACGGTGTTTCGAAATATTATTATTTATGAAGGATATGAAATGGGCGGCAAATCGGTAGGTAACTGAAAGGACACTCCAACTGTAATAATCCATCCCTCCCTGTAGTGGGAGGGGTGTAATTGTTGCCGCCAATACTTCAAGCCCAGTCAGAATTCGACATGGGTTATTGGGCAGAGGACGATATCATAACCATCCCACTGCGGGTGTGTCCTGGTGGTTTGGTGGTATTGGCCGAGGATAAGAGGATACTATCCACCGCCCCCGGTGGGATGTTTTGAGTAACCTAGTACTATATACCAATTAATGGGTAGGATAAGGGACCAATCAGGGTTGTAAAAACGCACTTCAACCGCCATCCTCAAGGGTGGCAAAAATGTTGATTAATTTTAACAGTGTAGCAATTCTGCCCCCGACACGGGTGTCCGAAGAATCACATTCTAACCAATAACAATCAGCGAACTCCGAGGTAGCCCGCTGTTTGGCTGACTGAACCAATTGTCACTTTTTATTATTAAATATTTTAAGGGATTTCATTATCTAAGCATTGTTATATATCACTCCGCTTATTGGAGTGCGCGACGAAGAAACGGGTAGCGGGGGGGGGGGGGGGGGGGGG
>JAUBNZ010000269.1:0-19843 GCA_032355485.1 Bonnemaisonia californica
TGATACTTGGCGCCCTACTATAGGTTAAAACGAGTAACCACTTTGCGTGGTTAATCGATTAACCATCTACTGTGAATCCCCCTATTATCGATGCTAATAAAAATTAGTTTCTCCAGAATGTTATACTTGGTGGCCACTTGAAGGAGAAACTTTGATAGTTCCTTAGCGGTGTTGTGGCCAGCATGTCTGGAACATGCCACCAACTGTTTTCCATAATTCCAATCAGTGTCGATGTAATGGACAGTTAGGGAGCAATACGATATCCCATCATCACTAGTCCATAAATCAGTCGTCCCAGAGATGGCTGCGACATCTTTGAGAAGTTTGCAAACTTCCCCGTCAATAAATACCCCAACATATTTCAATCGCCTAGAAATAGTAACTCCTGAACAACACGGTACTGCGGGGCGATTTCGAGTCGTATTTTACTGAAACCATTGTCCCCTACAACAGAGATTGGTCACGAGCCCGTTGCAATCCATGCGACACAGTGATCCACGATTTGCTTTCGGTTGTCACTTCTCTTACCAACATTTTGATTGACTCTTCCTCTTCACTATCGCTGACAATGGCCGAAACTCATTATTTGCAGTGTTTTTTTGGGCTCCATTGTTGTAATTTTGCGTAGTATGCACAGAATGGTGCACATTGTCGAAGTGTCGCTGAATTTTTGTCTGCCCTTTGCCGAGTGCATTTGATTTGGGGCAAATTCGGCAATTGTATCTCTTCTTAGTGGTGTCGGTCGGTACCCAACTATAAAAATCTGATGTTGACCTCCCGGTGTAGGGTCTTCTAAGTGTTGCAGGAGTTGTCCCCTTGGATAAACAGGCCAACTGAGTACGACGAGGGAGTGATGTGTCTTTATCTTGTAAGCAAGTCGAGAAGGGAGTCGAGTGAGGAGATCAGCTTAGATGTGTATTGAGCATATAGTCCATCTTTTCAACTTCGAACTCTATATAGTTCTGACTCAGGGCGCATCTCTCAGAACGAGTCAGAAGTTCTGACTCTGTGAAGTTCTGACAGATTCCGCAGATATCTATTTTCAATTAAATTCACAGCACAAGTAAGATACTCTTTTGGATTCGGGAACATTGCTGGCATTATCTGTGTCTATGATTTTTTACACTTTTTGTCACATATATAACAGGAAAAAGAACCCTATTGAGGCCCTCTTTTGGTCCTCTTTTGAAAGAGAGGGAAGAGGGCATCCCTCGTCAAAAATGGTCCTCTGAGGGCCTGGCGAGGGGAGGGGCCCGATCGGGTTGGTAACCCCGAGCTCTGACTGCCGAAGCGCTGTTCGTTTGAGATCTCGTTTATTATACATTCCAAAATGGCTCAAAAGTCCGTTATGAAAATCAATTTGGACTTTTGAGCTGATCCAGTCCTTCAGCTCAATGATCTGGAAATTGCGGTGCATGCCCAATAATATCACGTGACTTCATACACGTGTAATTAACCCCGAAGTTTGAAATCCTAGATGAATTGCATTACAGTTACACATTCACATGGTGTTGCTGACAATTACCTCTAATGTGTTGACGAAACTTGCTTCCGCAGTCCCAGACCCCCTTGCGCCCTCAAATCGCTGTCTGTCTCTCAAGCAAAATGTTTGCCGCAAATCAGCGCGAATCTCGTCCTCCACTGCCCCAAAACACTGCCCCAAAACACTGCGTCAATCAGCATGCCTGATTAACAGATGCCCCGCATCTCAACGTCCTCATGTAAGTTCACCTGGCCGCCTCGCACCCCCACTCAGCGTCCACCCTCCTCACCCCTTGTTCGCCCTTTCGCCATTAGAATCACAGCCCAAAATGACCGCCGAAATGCAGCGTCTCGCCAACGATCCCAACTTCGTAGTGGAGTTCGCCATCGGCGACCCAATGCCTGAGTTGGTGCCGCAGGATCGCTCCGATGGCATCCGCCTCTTCGGCGTGTACTACGACACCCCCAAGCGCTACGTTCTCAAGAAGGCCCATATGTCCCGGGATGATCTTCGCATCTTTGACCCTGACACCGGCAAGGTTGTACTCGTGTCCCATCATCCGGGGAAGAACCCGTATGAAATGCTCGACCCGCTAGGCATGACCAATCAGGATAATAGGTATAGTGTGGTTGGCGGCGAGTGGGAGAGTGTCTGTGACATCTCGGCGAGGAGTGGCCAGTTTAGGAACTTCAAAATTCGCCCGAAAACGTTCTCGAGACATGGCAGGCAGTATGTCAAGAAGGGGAATGATGAGGTTGTCATGAATGTGGGGAAAATGGGCAAATTTAAGACCCAGTCTTTGAGGGCTCATTTTATGGTGGGCAAGGAGGATGACTCCGACTTGGTGTACAAATGTGTGGCCGATATGATGGGCAGGTCGGTTGTTATCGAAAATGAGAAGGAGGAGGTGGTTGCGCAGATGGCAAAAACCACCAAGGCTCTCTTGCAGACAGCTGTGTTTGGCGGTGGCTCGGAGAGCACCATTGATATTGCACCTGGCGTTGACTGCAGTACTATCTTGGCTGTGGTTTACAGCATGGGGCAGGTCGGCGAACATTGTAAGTTGTTTTCCTTCATAATATGTTTGGCCCATACGAAGCGAATGCCTAGGTTTTTTCTTAGTTTTTGTTGCGAGGGAAGCTGTGTCACTAAGAGTGTTTTGCAACCATTCTGACATTTTGTACTTTGTATTTTGTTCTGATACAGTCATGGGCGACGCGTTCAGTAATTACGTGCTGGACCCCGCACAAGACGCTGTTGTGGACAGTGCTGTGGATGCCGCCGGTCTCGGTGGTGTGGTGGATGATTACGCTAACGCCTCTAATGACGCGTTCAATGCTATTGGGGGTCTCACCAGAACCGCGAGATTCTTGCGCGACAACTTTTTCGAGTGAGCCCCGCTTTGCTCTTGTATGCATCGCTGTGAATATTCGAGAATGTGTAGCAAGTGCCACCTGTTTCCTTGACGTAAATGCCCTTGAGGTCTCCCCGTAAGATTTGGACGCCGCCTATCTGATGTTGTAGATTCTGAATTCATACTTATTATAGGTACCCTTCAAGGGTAGACTTTCTTAAATGATCGGGTTAATAATTCTGTGTGCAGAGAAGAACTGGTACAGCGGAGCACTCATAACATTGCTTTGAAACTTCGTTACCTAACTCTTTTTAGTGGGGTCGAAAGAGAAGATAAGTATAATATACTTAGTACTGTGTTACTCTGACAGGCAGAAATACAGGTTGCGAGCGGTAATAGCTGAATATTACTTTTCGAAAGGTATTATCCGGCTCCGCAGTCCCCTAGAACCTCATGCTCCATGTGGTGAAACTTCAATGCACGCATTACAATTAAATTTAGTTGTCAGTCAGATCACAACTACGTACCAACGAATCCATTTTTCCATAGGCACAGGATCCCGTTCAAGGTCTTGGATACCAGTAATGCCCAGAATCAGCAGCACTCTTTCTCTAGAAAACTGCTACCCTTCCGACGGGGGTAATAGGAGTCAATATTAGCTCTCAAAGATTGTTTTATAGTCAATGATGGCGTCGAGGCAGCTTTTATCGCCAATATTTTGCTCATTTCCCGTACCGTAAGATCCCATTAGCTCTTGGACCTCTCAAAAGCCCAAAGATAGCCATATCGGGACGTACAGTACGTCCCGTATCTAGTGGGGTTGATTTGGTATCCTACTGTATACTGAGTGCCGACAGAAACTGCATATAAGGCACCCCCCATTTTTGCCAGTACCATGTACCCTTCCGAAGGGTACCAAGGGAAGGGGGGTAAAAACTATAAGGCACCCCTACCGCTGCCGTTTCTACGTAATCCTGTCAAAGATATTATACTAGGCCCAAATTGACTCCCGCATTGCACTTCACGTTTCCGTATGGCTTGAGAGTATTGACTGGGCCTGCGATGATCGCAGTGCCATCCTGCTTCCCAGTAAAGAGATGAGTATGCTGTGAACATGACCAGTACGGAATCAGTGTATCGAGCGTATCACATGCGGAGCGATGTCCATGACAGCGGGGGAGCACAGAGAGGCAACGTTCCGAATGTCTTCTATTCCTTGCATCCATGTATAAATGTGCTATCCGTATTATCAAGCAATACTTATCAGCCCCTATCGATGGGAGGATGGTTGGAACAGGATCTTTCCTCGATGCTGGATGAGAGACGGGCTACCCCGAAGCTAACACTCAAAGCTCACTCCTTTTTGGGCTAAAATGCTATGTTCGGCTAATACAATAGAGCTGTGGAACGATGGGAAGGTCTGAGCAAAATTTGAAGCTATAGCGCTGAGTTGCTGGTCTGACGCAGTAACTTTAACTTGGCGTATGCGTATAAAACACCTCCCAAAATGTTTAGGAGCGTACCGCACATGTATCGGAAGTTCATATCTACGCCTCCAAACGTGAACACACCAATGACCGTCTGGCCCATAGCTTTAACTTGGCCAGCTACAACTGTACTAGTCGGTGAGGTTTTCTCAGTACATAAGAAAAGCGCATAGTTGAGAAGCAGGCCCAAGAACAGAGAAATGATCAAAATGAACAGGAATCCTGGAGATGACCAGTGCTCGTATGCCATTGCCGGTCCAAGCTCGCCAATGACCAAAACAATCACCGTGATACATGGCAAGGAGAGAATGCTATGATAATACAGAATGCCAAACGAATTCATGCCAGTGTCAACGCCAGAGCGCTTGACAAAAGTAAGATACAGTGCCTGGAATGCACAAGAGCAAAAGCCCAGCAGCCAGGCAAAAGTGCTGCTCGATGTGTCTGACTTGGCGGCGAGCACGGTGCCAGTAGCCATGATGACTAGAGAAAGCACAATAGTACGAGTGGCGAGCTTCTGCAAAAGGACGGCCTCGAGTGATATAGTAAACAGAGGTGCCAGACGCTTGATGAGCGTGTAGCTGGGGACCGACAGTTCGCGCAGCGCAACGAGCGCTACAGCGGTGTTGAGCGAGTAGAAGAACGAGACAGGGGCAACTTGCAGGGCGCATGTGTACTCGAAATCTGGGAAATGTACGAGATTCAGCACATCGCGGGATAGACGCAGTAGAACGATAGTGAAAATCATCTGAAAGAGAAGCAGGACATTGGTTGTGCGAAATTGGTAGCTATAGCTGAGGGCTTTGTTGACGAAAACCATGGAAGACGAGACGATAATGTAGAAGGAGCAGACGGCGAGAGAGACTTTAATGGTGCGGCGTACCTCCTCCGGCGTCGGGAGAGACGGCGGCTTTGACGGCTTCTCATCGTCCAGAAGACGGACGCGATGGCTGTTTGACATTTCGTCGTTGGAGGAGGTTGGCTGCGCACTCATGGCACCGCCGCGTCGGGAGCCCAATCTACAGTGATGCACGGCTGACTCGACGAAAGGCGGTACCGCCAAGCAGAGCGACCGATTTGAAGTCAGAGTTGTGAAGATGGCAGACCTGCTGTGCAACACGTGTTGATTGTGGTGCACCACGGAAGAACGAAGGTCAGAGTGCAAATCGGGTCAAGATATTAAAATATATATATGCTGTATATCTCTTTATATAATTCTCTTTGAGGTGGTCTGAGCCAAGATAATCGCATTTTGCGTTTTGGGCGCCGAATGTCGGGCGCTTCTACTATGAACACGTGTGACTGTGTAGAATCTACACAGTCTGCTGCCCAGTACTTTACGGAGTCTGACCCATCTTCCTGGCTTGGTCCTTTTTGGAAGAACACTTGCATTATTGATAGGGTGCAGTCTTCGCCAGTGTTATTGCGCCGATGAAAGGTAAAATCACCGAAGAACATGAGAAAATGACGAGGCCCGCCTCGCAAAGAGGCCTTAGAGGCCTTTCGTCCATACATATAAACAGGGAGAACGACGAGAGGCCGATCACCGACAATGTCCAGTACCTTCGACGGTAGACGCTCAAAGTCTCAAAACCCTCTACTTCTCATTTCTTGGCCAACACCCCTATTATATACTCAAAAGCCAAATATGGTGAAGGACCACAGAACAGAACAGTATTTCTCCATCTACCAATTTTAGATGCGAAAAAACACTGCACACTGAGCATGTTGCTGTCCTGCCACGCTAGAAATCTAGCAGGTGAGCGACAACATTCCATTATTCTATGTCTGCTTAAAAAAGTTAGAATTGATAAATACAATACAAAAATACCACGACTATGCGAGGATGTATCTCTTCAACTCCTCCCATCATCCTGCGCCTTCCCGCCGAAATCACTGCGACTTTCCTCTCGGATCTTTTCTAGTTTTCCGTATACATAAATCCCACCGCCAGCAGCGTTGAGTATGGTACCAAACAAATACCTGGCATTGACACTAACGCCACCAAAGGCAAACAAACCCGCGACCGTCTGAAAGAGTGCCTTAACATGTCCGCTGACTAATGTACTCGTCGGGGATGTCTTCTCCGTACAGAGAAATAGAGCATAGTTCAAGAGAAGACCCAGGCACAAAGAAATGACTAGAAGTGTCAAAAACTGCGTGTCGTGCCATCTCGGATAAACCATAGCACCATAAAAATCACCGGTCACGGTGGCTAGCGCAGCCATAAACGGTAGGGAAAGTATGCTATGGTAGTACAAAATGCCAAACGAAGACATGCCTGTAACGGCAGCCGAGCGTTTCATAAATGTCAGATACAATGCTTGGAAAATACAGGAGGCGAAGCCGAAGGCCCATGCAGATGGGGAACTATCCATATCTGCACGAGCGGCAATGACAGTACCAACGGCCATGACGAAAAGGCCGGATACGATAAGAAGGGTAGGATACTTTCGAAGGATGAGGGCCTCAAGAAACAAAGTGAAGAGCGGGGCGAGACGCTTTACGAGGGTGTAGCTTGGCACCGAAAGCTCGCGCAGTGCCACAAGTGCAACAGCGGCGTTGAGCGAATAGAAGCAGGAAACGGGCAGAATGTGACGTGCGGTGGAGAATTCAAAGGACGGGAAATTAAGAAGATGAAGTAGGTCGCGAAGAATATGCAGTAGGACGATAGTGAAGATCATTTGGAGGAGGAGGAGGAAGTTTGTGATGCGAAATTCATAGATGACTGTCAGGCCCTTGTTGGCGAAAACGATAGAGGCGGACACGGATATGTAAAATAAACAGACAGAGAGCGAAGTGAGCACAGTGCGGCGGAGCTCGCGTTTGGAGTTTCGCAGGTCTGATTTCGAGGGAACGTGGGGGAGCGGGTTGAGGAGATGAACTTCGGTGGAGCTGCTCGCGACGGAGTGCGAAGTGTTCGCCATGGTGCGAGGGGGGCTTGAGGGCATTTTCCGTGTGGATCGGGATGCAGGGAGCGGGAGAATGAGAAATAGAAGAAGATCGGTGAATGGAGCCGGGAACGGGGGAAGTGTGTGGCAGAGTTGGCGGCAACGGCCTGGCGAAGGATTCTCTAACGCAGCGAAGGTGATGCGGTGGCAGTGCTCAACAGGACCGGCTCAACTATGCGGAAATGTGCAGTAGTAGAGGACTGTACTGTAGAATTCATGCTATCATTCCTATCTGCACGTGAGGCATAATACGTCGTATTATGATAAATATCGCGGACCAAATTCCACCCTAATACGGGGGCCTGTACGCAGTAGACACTGCCCATCCTTTTCATGCCCGAAAAATGAAGTTAGCCTCCCCACACTATTCCCTCCGCGCTTCAATTTCAATACTGTAATGTATGAGTTGTATCATAACAAAAAATACAGTATGATACACAACCTGACCCATAACAAATTTCGGTACCTGTACATGTATTGTTTTAAAAAAACACTCGTTTTTTAAAAAACTTGTTTTTGATTTCAGGATTGGTCCAGAACCCAACAGCATTTATTGCGGTACAGCCTAGGCTACTACATTTACTTGTGCAGATAATACATCCCCCTTTTAAAACCTCGAAGTACATGTGTATTACACAGCCCACCTCCGCAATCAACGCTCAAACTCCAAGTCGTCAAAAATCCAAGCGCTTTATGTACGATCAGATCCGAGTGGCTTCAACCCCTTGACGACACATCTTTTCCATTCAACGTCAGGAAGATAGCAAGCGACCCCCTGCATCTCGTACATAGATCTTCCTTTCTGCAACATCAGAACTTTGGAGCAAGTTTCTACGTTAATACACAATCGCGTGCCGTCCGTGATATATTCAAGCCCATCTAGAACTCTCGACCCGATGTAAGGCGCTGCTTTGATCCCAGACTCATCCCCCTCCACGAGTCCTTCTAGATAGCACGGCAGGGGCTTTCGAACCTTCAAGCTGCCCTGCGTCATCTGCGATATCAGCCACACGCCTGCAGCAGTACCAAAGTTGCCACTAGTGACTGCATTGCAAACGCCCTCTGACGACCCACTCAGCACCTCCTCAGCACGTCGCATGTCCACTTGCACCCCCGAAGGGCCAACCGCAAACATCTTCACTCGCTTCAGTTTGGAAGCAGCTCTGCGCCACTTATTCCCCTTCTCAAAGCGCAAATGGCCGTCTTGTACGACCAGCTTCCCGGCCGCAACTCCTTTTCCCCTTAGATAGAGCGTACTGTGTTCATCTGCAGCAATTCGTAGACCTTGTCCCGGTTGCGCCGTCACTTCGTTGCGACCCACACCCAACCTTAAGCTTCCTAGTACTTCCTCGAACAATTCGCTTGGTGGGCCAAGATGATAAGAGGAGTCCTCGGCATCTTCAAATGCTTCTGAACACTCCAGTGAATCCGCATACTGTTTCAAAATTGAGGTTGCCTCGTCACTCTCCATAGACCCCACAAGGGCCTTCGTGATACTCGGAATATTCTCAGACAACTCTATGAAAGCCCAGTTGTTGCTTCTGGGATGGATTTTGTCCAAAGACAAATAGGTTGGTATGACTGATAAGCAAGCCTGAAGAGACTCCGCTTGCCCAAGGACAGCAGCCCTTATAGATTTCTCAATGAGTTCCGCTGCTTGGTCCTTTATGAAGACGTAGTCTGTGAACATTGGCACTGATTCGATTGCCGGATCCCAGAAGGTCCCGCCCTTGGTGATCGTGTTCAAGGTGATCTCCCCCACAATCTTCGCTGCATTTGAAGAGGAGCATATGCTTGAGAGTGGTTCGAATCCAATGGAGATGCATTCCTCTCGCAACTGATGCGTCAAGAAAGCCTTTGCATCAGTCCAATTCATACCAGCCTCTGTTAATCTCCGACGCAAAATATCGCAAGTCAATCCCATTGCTGCCAGGCAATTTTCAATGCCATCGAGTCCTGCACCGCCCAAGTCTTTGTCATTGGAGCAAGAGCCGGCTATAGAGGCCATAAGAGCAACCATTGGCGATTCATAACTTAGTTGTCCGACTGTGCGATTGTACGCGTTGGTATACATGCGAATGCGATCGAACAGGAAATGTGCCTTCCATTCCGCTCCATCCGGATAGATAACACGTTTCCCGTCCAGTGTGGTTTGGTACTTGTATGCAATAATGCGCACAGGCCATGGGATGTGCTCACTTAACACACCACGGAGAAGATCGACGTAGCTCGCCGGTTTCCCACGAGAATCCTTCCAGCAAGGGTCGAAGCCATTGCAGGACTGGAGGTCAATGTCGACAATTTGCACGCCGATGTACCGCATGATATACATGAAGGCGCACAGATGCCTTATGTGACGTTCAGAGACCTTCATGCCAAGCACGGCTTGCAGGTTGACAAAGTTTCGACTACGGTTTAGACACATCAGCCTCCGTATATTCTCCATGTCAACATCAAACTTGGTCAGCTTTTCAGCTATGTCGTCGTTCTGGAGCGCGTTGTCGACCAAGTCCATTTCCTTCTCCGTGGACTGCAGCTCTTCAATAGAGATGTCAAAGATATCTGATAATTCTGCAATGACTTCACAGCTTTATTCCCGCTCAGTATTACCCACAATCTGCAAACCGGATACCATGGCGAGTGGAGGGAGTTCACTAGGATTTATATTGGGGTCGTTTGCCAATATTCTCGCAAGTTGTGATTCATCAAGATGCATGTCGGATGTTCCCATGCTAAGATTAATGCCAGTGTATTTTCCGGACTGTATCTTTCGAAAGACACGAAAAGCCTGGAGCAGGGAATCTGCGGCCGGTGATGATAACTCCGACGGATATTGTGCTGATGGGCTGCCGGATGCCACAGTGCTGGTTGGTTGTATGTCTGCACTGGGAGATATCCCGCCGTTGGAGGAAAGATCCAAAGAGGGAGGGGCTGCGACGGAGCCCGAAGGAGCGGATTTGTCTTGCATGACGGCGTGTGATAGTGCAGGCTGTGAAGAAGTTGCAGGTTTGCTGTGGTTCAGTGAGCTGATGGTATTGTAGGTACACGGTACGCAGTATTAATAGTGGGAAAGGAAAGCGACGGGGGGCTCTCAGACCCAGCAGCGTTTCGCATGCATTGCTTGGCGTTGTCCTGGACACGGACGTTGGCCACCAGCGTTGAATTTTCCTTATCCAATGAAGGCACCCCAATGAAAGGTGGGAGGAAAGCTTCCAGACGCTGAAATCATGACCATGCCAAAACATGATCGATCGTAATGTTCATCATGTACCTCCAGAAGGTCCCGTGATGTGCGTCATGTATCACTACATAAAAGTGCATCGTCATTATTAGCAGTAGTAAGTAGTAGTAACAAGCTGTACTTTTGGGTAGTGTATGCTAGAGGGTCTCCACTTGCTGTAAATACAAAGTACACACAATGGCTCCTTTTCATGGAAAAGACGACTATCCCTGCCAACAATGTCCTCTCTCTACTACAGTTGTAAATTACATTTATGTATAGTAATGTATGTATATAAGTATTGTTGTGTTCGCAGGAGAGTCTGTGCTGGGGATAAGTGGCTTTTCAAAGTCACGAAAATTAGAAGGAGTTGGCAAATAGAAAACTTGGTATGGATGTCACTGACACTGCCTATTGGAAGGCGTGAGGGAGGCCTTAAGAGATTCAAATCATGGAGATGTAAAGACATGATCTATCGTGATGTCCATCATGTACCTCCAGATTAGGTAGAGTATGCTAAAAGTCAAATCAAACTCACATACAGTATTATCCAAGCATACGCTGATACCTGACCTCATAGTTTCAAATAAAGTCAAAATCTCCTCTATGCTAAAGGATCTTGAGAATGAGGGACTTTTATTTCTTTAGAGTAGGGCATCGAGGTGAACCCTGAGGCTAGTGGGAGAGCATTTTGCGGCGATTAATGGCAATGGCAAAGGGTCTTCACGAGTTGTTGATGCAAATTACACGGGGCCCCTTTTCATGGAAAATCAACTAACGTTTCTGTATCTTTGCCAACAATGTTGAATGTTCACGCTCTACTGCAGTAGATGAAGGTGGCAAGAAGCGAATTTGGTACAGATAGGGAAGTTAGTGTCTTGCGTACGAAGTTCGGTGAAGTTTGACCTGTAAAGTTTGACATCGAGTGACACGACGTAGGGAAGACGAGCAGCAGCTCGGCCAGCAGAGCATTATTGTTACCGTTACACAACTGGACGTCACACAGGATATCATACTTAGACCTTTTCTCCCAGCCCTTTGAAAAATATGAAAAAAATAAAGTGGTACGTATCGTACATATAGTGAAGTACAGTATTTACTGTAGCTTTCCAAGGGTGACCCACTTCTTCCACGGCGTAAGGTTAGAGACGGAGTCCGGATTTCGGAGTCCGGAGTTCGGAGTCCGTATTTCGGAGTCCGGACCCCAGACTCATAGACTGGCATCTTACAACACAGGCATGATCGCTGCAGCACAGTTATCCTAACCGGTTACATACAGTACATATGTAGTCATGATGACGTCGCGGTTAAGCGCGGGGCGAACACCTTTTCTCAACTTCCTTGCCACGCATACCACCTGATCCGAGCGCACTCAACAGCGCAGCACGCAACATCAAGCTATGGAGGATCAGCATCCCGTCCAAAAGTTTTTGCCCTGGGCCGATATCCCCTCCGCTTTTCTGCAAGCGCTGTCCATCCTCATCGGAGGCGTGACGCCCGTGCGCCCTATCTGGGGTCATCCCAGGCTGAAAAATGCCGCCCTCACCATCGTCATGCTGCTGCAGCTCCTGTACACCGTTACACGCTTTGCCGTAGAAGGCTACTACCTCGAGCCAGGGCCACGAGAGTTCATGGCCAGCAGCATCGTGTACATGACGCGCTGGCTGTTGCTGTGGAAGAAGCTGTCTGATGGCCGCACCCCTCAAGGCCGCTTGTTCCAGGTGGCCAGAGCATTGCGTCAAGTGATTACGTTACGCATGGGCAAGAGTTCGCACCCCAATCGCCAGGGTGATGACGAGGTTGTCATACGGCGAGGGTGTCGGGATGCGGGGGAGGGCGAAGAATACTGGGCGGGCATTGTGGAGATAATGTTGGTAGAGTCGGGGATGCATTCGGAAATGCTAGATGCACTGGATACAGTAGAATATAGACATGGGACGGATGCTCTGAAGAGTGACGCATACCAGATCTTCTACAGCGTGGTCATGACCGCCTCCAGCCAGTACTGTTCAGTAGACTTTACGGAGTTGTTCGATACTTGGAGAGGCTTTGAGGTAGATTGGTTTGCGCAACGTATGGACCAGCAATGGCAGCGTCATGAAAGAGAGTGCAAGCAGAGAGAGTGTGCGGATGTTGAAAGGGAACTGGGCAGTGCAGGAAGCACAACGCATCTATTGATTGGGAAATTCATGAGGATGCAGAAAATGCAATGGTCATATTCCATGTGACGCACGTGTCTAGAGCTTTCCTTCGTTCCTTTGAAGTTTGAGCAAGGGGCAACAGGAGAAAGCCGTTTTCAGAAGTGAATTAGAGCGCATAAACTGTCACATGACACTGTTGTCGCACAGTGTCACTGACACTGTCACTGACACTGTTATAGTACCCGTACGTACAGTCCATGAAAAGCTGTGATGGCAGTGAGATGAAGGTTTAGAGGTGACATCATCATCGGTTGGAAGAAGAGGGGCGCTTCTGGCCTCCGTAAGTAGATAGAGTAGATAGACCTACTGTGAAGGTTATCTACCGTGAAGGGTAGATACCGTGAAGGGTAGATACGTAGATACGATTTATCCTTGCTGGTGACTTTTGGTTATGCTGGCATTACAGCAAGCATGGAAGAATATGATTGAAAAGTGTGAATTATCGCCCAAAAACAGCCACCCAACGACGGGTCCTTGTTTATTACAGATTTTTTTATATTCTTCGCTGTGGGAGAGAGGAGAAGGTCCAGCAATGCAGCATACATATGTATTACGATCCGTACTTCACAGAGCACTTCAACGGCTTGAAGCTGTTGACAGCTTGACATCAAGTTGAAGGCCTTTTGCTGCCCCCTGCTTGGAGGGCAGCCCCTGCTGGGACACGCTCTACCGGAGCCTAATCAATTCCCTTCGGTAGAGTCCCATTACCAGTACAAACTACTTCAACATCAAACATAACCTTCAATACCAACCGGGCCGCTCCATTGCTCTCAACACCAAACTCCAACATCCCGCATCCACTCCGCCTCACTGCTGCTTGCCTCACTGCTGCTTGACTCCCGATATAATCACTGAGCCACAGCCCATTAGTGCCACTCGCTACATTCCAACACCCTTCTTGTTCCAACGCCCACCAAACCGCCGCACCACACCCATAACCCATGGAAGAAGAGGAAATCGTACAAATATTCGTCTCTTGGGCCGATATCCCCTCCGCCATACTCCTAGCGACCTCCATCCTCATCGGTGGACTGACGCCCGTGCGCCCCATCTGGGGGCGTTCCTTGCAACACAACCTGGCCTTCACCGTCGTCATGTTGCTGCAGCTCGTGTACACCACTGCTCGCTTCACCGTGGAGGGCTACTACCGCGAAGCGGGGCCGCGCGAGTTTATGGCCAGTAGCGTCGTGTACATAACCCGCTGGCTCTTTCTGTGGAACAGCCTGTCCAGTGCCCGTACCCCTCACGGCCGCTTGTTCCGCGTGGGCAGGGCCTTGCGTCATGTGAAGATGCTGCGCAAGGGCCACAGTTCGCACCCCGATCGCCGCTGCCTGGGTGAACATATGGACAACATTATAGGCGATCCCGAGATTGTCTTACGCCGCGGCTGTCGGGATGCGGGGAAGGGCGACGACTACTGGCGCGGCATCCAGGAGAATGTCAGAATGGCTGAGGGCAGAAAGATATGGGAGGTAATGCTGGTACAGTCAAGCCTGCATTCGGACATGCTGGATGTATTGGGTACGATAGAGTATAGAGAAAGGCCGGTGTATCACATTGATGAAGCCTTCAAGATTTTCTACGGAGTGGTCATGACAGCCTCCCACCAAAACGTTTCAGTAGACTTCACGGACTTCTTCCACCAGTGGAATAAGATTCAGATAGATGGGTTGGCACGGCGCGTGGGTGCGACGGATGAGTCAGATCTGGGCTGCGTGGCTAGGATCATCGCGACAAGTGGTACGTACTATGCCAACCATCCCAAAGCGCAGTTTCGAGCAAAGGATCAGGTGGCATGCCTGAACGCCTGTCTGCACAAAGCAGTAGCAGATATCGTCAGCGAACTGGATTTGTGACATTGGCGGATGAGATGTGCGCAGGTGATGCAGTTGGCGGAAAAGGCTGTGAGGTTGAGGGATAATATTAGACGTCCGCGTGCCGCATGTGGACAGGCCCTTACTGCATTGGACGCGAGTACTGCATTGGACGCGGGAGGCTTAAAGGCGGGGGTCGAGAAGTCATGCGATAGTTAAAAGTAACGGCAGCACGGGCTCTGTAGTGTTCAGGATGAGGAGTACAAAGTCTTGTACAAAAAGTCTTGTACAAAAAGTCTTGTCTAATAAGTCTTGTACAAAAAGTCTTGTCTAATAAGTCTTGTACAAAAAGTCTTGTCTAATAAGTCTTGTATAAAAGTGTAGCCTTGGAAGGGTAACGTTGTGAAGGGTGCGTGTGACTTGGCCATTCCATTCCTCTGGAAAGCGGATGGCAGCTAGTTTACCTTACAGAGCAAATTACAGAAGGGGAGTGCCCGCAATGCGCGGAGCCGTTACAAGTGAGCCGAATAAATAGAGTCAATCAGCTGCCGTCGTTTGAAATGCAGGTTCTCAGTCTGGACGGCTAGAACTTTGTTACGTAATTGCATGCTGTTCAAATCCTTCTTTCATACATTCTTCAAATACTGTACTGTATAAATGTGCAAGTGACTACCTCTCGGTAGCCTGCCGACTGCACTCCATCACTACCGAAGGGTACCGCCACTTCCAGCAACAGTCGTGCCCTTGAAAACGTACCATTTCCGCGCCACGTGCGATAAACGACGCGTCTTGTAATCACGCAGCTTGTAATCACGCCGGCTTGTAATCACGCGGCTTGTAATCACGCCTATCGTACCACCCGCAATGCACAGCACGAATGGACGCCCACATTGTACCCATCATCGAAGCATACCTCTCCACGCCCCACCCCAACCCACGCCCCATCCCACCCCTGTCTTCTTGCACATCACCCAATCTCTTGCGTACAATAACGGTCACCACTAACAACGCAGCCTCACCAGCCTCAGCCTCCTACATACCACATCCCAAATGCCACACCACACCAAGCAACTGTCGCCCCAATGCCCCCATCGCAGCTAACATTACAGCTTTAACAGTCCCCATCCCAACGTCTAACCGAACATCAAATATCACCGCTTTCGACATACACCTACCCCCGCTACCGCTCCCACCCCTAGCTTACTTCTACGCCCGCCACACCCTGGCCTCGCTCCTCTTCCCATCCCCTTCATTGCACCTCAGCGGCTCCTCTCGCCTTTCTCATGCCGTTCCCCATTCTCGCCCTTGTCGCCCTTTCACTCCTTCACTTCATCCTCCCCATCACCAGCAGCCCCCCGCCCCAAAATGCTACAACCCCACGCCCACGCCCACGCCTCATCTTCAACGAACAACCCGGCTGCATTTCCCCCGGGCACCAAATCCTTCTGCACCCTGTACAGCGCCGACAATGCCCGTGCTTTATCAGCTTCTCCCTCTCTTCACCGCAATCCTCCGACGTGCAAGTCGACTTTCTCGTCATGACAGAAGACGCTTTCGAAGCCTGGCAGACCAAAAACTTCACCTCCGATCCGGACATGTCCCCACAAACACAGCTCAACGCATCAGCCAACCACTACTCTCTTCCTGCCGACCTCTTCGCCTACCAATCAATGAACGTGGAAATCAACATCAACAGCCCCTTCGTCCTCGCTATCCGCACCACCTCATCCCGCTCCGACTGCTCCCTCGCCGTCATGCACATATTCGAATCGCAGCCGAAGCCTTGTCCCACCCGCCTTCCCCCTTCCGCCCAAGGTGAGAGACGCAGCCTCCAGACCTCCTCCTCCTCCACCACCAACAACATCGTCGCTGGCACCGCCGTCTCGGACACCGCCGTCCAGTCCTACATGGTTGCAATTCGCTCCTCCTCCGGCGCCTGCTCCGGCACCGTCGTCGCGCACGACTGGATCCTCACTGCCGCGCACTGTCGTGTTCGCGTGGGCGGCCAGGCGTACGTCGGCGGCAGCTCCAATATCAACGGTGTCTTCTACGAGGTCACAGACTTCATCCCCCATCCGTCGTACGAGCAGCAAGTCGACGGAAGACTCAAGCGGCACGACGTCGCTCTGGTGCGAGTGGACCGTCCCATTGTAAACGCTATCCCGTTGCAGCTCAACACAGATTCGGACGGACCCGATCCTGAACAGTATGTGCGTGCTAGTGGGTATGGACAGACAGCAGAGGATTGGACCATCCCCTCCCGAAGTCGCTCGCTATTGCAAGTTGACATTCCCACAGTGCAATTTGCAAGGTGCGTTCAGGCTTTTGTTACGGCTGGTGCGTTGGATTTTGCTCGTTCTCTACGGGGGAAGGGGCATATTTGCGCCGGTTTTTTAAACCAAGAGTGCGGCGGTGATACGTGCTACGGGGATTCAGGCGGTCCCATTGTTGTCCGGGAGCATGCGACGATGAAATATGTACAGGTCGGAATTGTGAGTGGTGGCATTGGATGCGCCAGGCCAGGGTTACCCGGGGTGTACACGCGCGTCGCAGCATACTTCGACTGGGTTAGAAATGTGACGGGAGACTCTGTTGAAGGAGCTGTCATCAGGGGTGCTGATGTGACCATTAATCTTCCTGTGGAGGAGGCAGTCGATGCAGCTGAAGAGGCAAGCAAACAGCAGAACTCGCAACCAAGGAAAGTGCCAAAAACAGGCCTGTTCATTACATTTGCTGCAGTAGGTATGGGTGCCTTTGTCCTAACCGGGATGATGGTGTACTGGCTCGTAAAACATGGGAATCAAAAAGATGAAAAGGATCTTGAGGATTGTGTATCAAGCGATTCTGATGGGAATGGTTCGATGTCTATAGACTCATTGCGCGCAATCAGTTTCTTTACAACAGCAACACGTCAGACGCAAGAAGTGGACTCAGATATGTCGTCAGAAAGTTCAGGTGACAACATTGTATCAAAGTTCCAGGGTTGGGCATATGATGGGGCATATGATGCATATGTTGCAACTTCAAATAGCAATCTAATGCTACCGGAAGTTGGAGGGCGAAAGGTTGGATGAGGGTGGAAGGGCATCTTGCAGAAGACGCAGGAGAGAAGTGCCTGTACAGCTGCAACTACGACATCAAAGTATGTCTCCGTCGCTTCGGCTTTGCAAGAATGACACCCTGGAAATCGGCTTTTCGCACCGACTTTGAAAAAGTGTTGACGTTTTTGGTTGGTGTTGGCCGTGTACACAATACTGTATTTGCACAAAATATCTATACATTTAAAACAGTTTCCCACGAGGAACACGATGAACTCATCCGAGATATGTGGAGTTGTAACTTGTCTGCGAGAAAAGCATATTCGCATGTAGGAATCCTTGATATCAGCTTGAAATGACTCAAGAGTAGAGGAGGGGGGTAAACCCATCCATGCGAGATACGTAGAGTTGGAGCTTCTCTTCTCCGAGAAAAGCAGATTATTCTGCATGTAGGCAGCCTTGATATCAAATTGAAATGTGATGAAATACCTCTTGACCTGTCTAATTGGGTGTGCAAAAAAAGGATGGGAACGTTGCAGCACATATATGTATATACATACGATGTTTGTCCGAGATATACATGATGGATTGAGCTGGAAGGGTGTATCGCTAAGAGGATCTGGGGAAAGTAGTAAATGGTGTACTGTAGGCTTGGGAAGTACTGTATATCGGGGAGGAAGCTGGGTAACATGGGCTCACGAGACTACTGGGGCCGTAGATATGGGACTTGGACATACTGCGGAAGATGGATTCTTGAGGAGGCGAAACTATGTTCGCAAGTTATATTACTGTAACTGCAAGGCAATGGAATGGCTGTAAAGGATGGGTCAAGGGTGGGCAGATGACGAGACGCTACACATCTGTTGTAAATGAGGGCAGGAATGAATAGCATATCGGATATTCCTTTGCCATGACACGATTATAGGGAAGAAGGGAAGGGGTACAGAGGAATCGGTTACAGGAAGGTGGCTCGCATAAAATGTGGCTCGCATAAAATGTGGCACTCGAGATGCTGCTGTAAAGGCAAGATTGCGGGCTCTTCATAGGACAGCCGATGTTGAACAGCTGTATATGGTGAAATTAGATGGGTAGGTTGGCGGGGGTGGGTGCTTTCGATACAAGGCGACAACATACATGTATATGTAGAGTAGAGATTAGGAAGATACATGCTGTAATAGAAATTAGTACGTTGTGTATGAGTTGGGTAGTACAGTGAATATGGCTTTTGAGCAGCATAGTCGCTTTGAAGTGGTCCACGACGGTGTGTACCATGCCATCGTAACGTTGTGGACAACGGGTGGACGGACAGAAGAATACATGTATGTAATCGTTAAGGACATGGTGCACATGATGTTGGCGACAATTCAAGAGCAGGAATGTGGCCAAGGAGTCGGGCAGAAATCAGGGACGGGACTGCAATGTACAGTGGTGCTGCCAGCGCGGCCTACAGTGCAGCGCATGGAATGAGCGGCAAGGTAGAGGAGGAATTATGGGAACGAGATGTTGGCGTCAGGGGTGTAAAACGGCTGCGGAATGTGAGGTGAAGCTGTTGGCTTTCCGCCAGACTTTATAGGTTACAGGGCTCTCGAGGGTATCTGCCTGGCATGGTGATGAAAAGTTGAAACGTTGACAGGAGACAGCGGTACTGCGGTAACGTCACAATTAATATGCAGAAGTCATACTTGTAAATTTTAAAAATAAAAAATAAAACATTTCAAAAAAGAATCGTCTACCCACAGTATTCCAGCGCTGCATACGGTGCGCCCCCGACAGTTGCACACAGAGCCCCGGAGCCGTGGCTGGGTAATGCACAGCCCCTGCACTGGGGCTCCATGAAGCTTCCTTGTGGCGCCCGATATGGTGTAATTACTCATGCACCACACTAAACTATGTAAAGGCATATTCTCCAAAATTTGGATTTATCACGAAAAGCAGTAACGGCAATGAAGCGGGACGGTTATTTTAATAAGTTGAATGCTGCATATAATTTGAAGATATATAACCTATACTTTCTCGTTGCAATGCGGTCGTTTCGGAAGCTTGTAAATTCTGCCTTCCCACGGGCCGCTGGCCGATACCCGCAGGGACAGGGGCGTACAGGCAGTGAAAATGCTTTCATACCGAGCCACGTGCAAGGCCGAGATGAGACGTGAGATACCAAATTTGGAGTCAAAAATCAACGGCAATGCAGCGCTGCCAAATATAATATCTATAAAACTACAAACTCTTTACGCACCCCGCCCTTAATACGGAGAGGCAATGCTGGGCAGCGACCAATGAGCATCGCGTCCATCA
>JAUBNZ010000270.1:0-19814 GCA_032355485.1 Bonnemaisonia californica
TCCCACCCCACCCCCGCTCTTCTCGCTCCTCCCACCTCGCACCTTTGGTTACAGTCGTCTGCGCCAGCTTTAGTCTTTCTTTCACCCTTATACTGCATTCACTGCATTCCATCTGCATTCCCTTTCGCATTCACGATGCCATCCGTTGCACCGCACTCACCCGCCTCTGCAACATCTCCCACCCTCTCCCCCACCCTCTCCCCGATCCGGCCCTCGCACCTGCCCTCCCACATACGCCACCTGCCGCCCGTCCTGATTTCCGAAATCACCCAGACAACCCGCCGCATCTCAACCGCCCCGTCGCCCTCTCACACCGTCCCGCACCTGCTCGCCCGTTCGGCCGCATACATCGAGGCCTACGCTCACATATCCGCAACCTCTGCTGCGCGCCACCCGCTTTCCGCAGATGCAATCTCAGACGCGCAGCTCGCCACGAGGATAGATCCGCAGCTTCCCGCAGCCTGGCTGGCCCTCTTCGCTGCCTACTCCGTCTCCGACCAACCCATCCGTGCGCATCACGCTTTGCGACAGGGCATGTCGCACTGCCCGAACGATAATGCGCTCCGTTTCGCCGCCCTCGGCTTTTCTGCAAACGCCCGTACCGCTCCTACCACTACGCCAACAACTGCCGATCTGCATCCCCGTCAGCAACGATCCTCTGCAGATTCCATCCCTACTCCGCGCCCTCATAATGTGGCCGTTGGATCTGTGTCCTGTTTTCGACCTCGCTCAGATTTAGCCCCCGCTCATGATTGTGCTCCTGAACCCATTGCGCAACCTTCCACCCAACATCATACACATAAGACTACTGTACGACGCGCCGCACGTGCCTTTGGCAGGAGCCGTAGCGCAAAGGAGCCGCGTCAACCTCAAAACCATATAACATCTGATGCAACATTCGTCAACTCAGTGGAGCACGTGGAGTTCGAGGATGCTTTCGCCATGTCAAAATTGGAGCACTCCGTTGAAGAAGAGGGCCCTCCCAGTTTCCAACCCCAACATATATCTGCTAAGGATGAGCACATCTTCCGCAAGCCTTTAGCACAGGTCAGTTTTGCCTCCAAAACCTGGCAAGAAGAGAAATCCGAACGAACCCCGCATATCCATGTTCCCACCCCAGCCGTGACGCCAAACCCAACTCTTTTCAGCTCCACAGGCCCTGTACACAATATTTCCGCCACTGCACGCCGAGTAATATCCTCGGAGGATGTGAGTACCCACGATGACAGTTCATCAACTGATGAGCGTTTCGAATCCGTGGAAGAAAGCGCACCCAGTCTTGAGGAAAGCGAATTGCTATCAAGGATCAAGGAGGGTGAAGTCATTCAGGAAGCGCACGATTGTTTAGTTACTGGTTCCTACGACGCTGCTATCGCCAAGTACACCGCTATCATCGACGCAACCAGCAGAGGACCAGGTGGCCGAGACCTCACCTGCGTATGTGGCCGCAGCACAGCCTGGCTCCAAAAGGCAATCCAATTCGATGACCAACACTGCTTCGCGATGGCAGTGCGTGACGCCGAGGAAGTTAGCACCCTCAAACCAAAATGGCACGAAGGCTGGTCGCGGTTAGGAACGGCTCATTTGGAAAACGGCTGTCCTGCCCGGGCACGCGACGTCTTTCAAACAGGCCTCGAGCACTGCCCTTCCTCTCGCCGTTTATTAGATGGACTGAGAAATGCCATGTATGTCATTGCTAACGAGGGAGTCGAATCTGACTGGGAGAATTCCGACGAAGAAATCATATCTTGTGGTAGCGCTTTTCCTGAGAATCTGGATGGCCCTTCGACTGTGTCTAGCATTGGTAAGGACTCGACTGGAAAAAGGACAGGTAATTCGCAAAACGCCCGCGACAGTCAGAAGAGAGACACACCATCGTGCATGCCCTTACCCCGGGCTCGTTCACATCGCTCTGCGAAGGCGCCTCAGAAAGAGAGTAAACGCGAGGGCTCACATCATTTGCCGGACGAAGATAGCAGCCTCTCAATGCCAAGTGAAAGCCACCAAAAGCTATACGAACTGTTGCAAGTTCCTCATGATGCAACGGAAGCATGTATCAAACGCTCGTACTATCGACTAGCGCGCGAATGTCACCCGGATAAGAACATGGACGATTCGGAAGCAACGGATAAATTTCAGAAGCTCGCTGAGGCTTATCGAGTATTGTCCGACCCAGAGTCCCGCGCAATATATGATCGATATGGGGACAGAGGCCTCGTGAAGAATAGCGTCGACATGATAGATCCTTCCACTCTCTTTGCTATGGTATTTGGCTCCGATCAATTCATCAACATTATTGGAGAGCTACAGCTCGCCAGCCTGGCAGGCAACATCGATGAAAATGGAAACACGCCAGGAGAGGACGTTCTAAACGCGATCCAGCGCGGTCGTGTGGGGAAGTTGGCTCTTGAAATGATCAAGACTCTGAAACCATGGGTTGATGGTGATAAGAAGGGGTTTCTCGCCTGCACTCATCGTCAAATGCGAAAGTTGAAGGAAGCTAGTTTTGGACCCTCGTTATTGAGCACCGTTGGGAATGTTTATGTGCTGCAAACATCGTACTTACTTGATAAGGGCCGCCCTTTTAGTTTATCTGCGGTCATGCGGAAGGCGTCTCTTCGATCACACAAGGTGTCATCGCAGTATAAGGCTATGAGTGCTGCCGGACGAGTAATGGACAAACAGCGCAAGCTGCATGACCGAGTCATGAAGACTGGCAGAGGCAACCGCTTCATATCCGAGCAGGAAGCCAGAAACATTGCTGTAGACATGGCTGAAAACGCTATCGACATGATGTGGAAGATTTCAGTGATCGATATTGAGTGTACTTTAGAGGACGTGCTGAACATTGTCCTATCCGGTCGTGATCTGATTGTTGAGGGCGTCTCTTTTGTGCCTGAAAAGCAGGCAATGGATTCTCGATCAACTGAGAAGTCACGGTCTCGTCGCAGAATAGCTTCCCATCTTGGTATGGAGCGTCGCGACCGCAGCGAACGTACTCGTGAGAAGTCTGAATTGTCCGATCAGCAGGTTCTCCGTCCTGTACCTCCTCTGTCTCACGGAGAACCAGCAGTCACAAGAGAGGAGATTCTGAGTGAGCGAGCTCTTGGAATCCAAGCAATGGGTAGGATTTTCATGTCCGCCATAGGATAGGAGTTCAGAATGGTTATAGTTATCATCGTTGGTGTTTCTATTTATGAACTGTGTGTACACAATCTAAAGAGGGTCTATTTAAAGACACCGCATTGTAGCAGAGTCATCATGCAAGCTTGTGCCCCGAAATTTGGGCGGTAAACCATCACGTGCTCTCAGATTCTGAGCGGTAATTGTACGTTCTGACAGCAGGCCATCCGTGCTGCATCTCCTTTTCCCATTTCTTAATCTTTCTGATGCGTATAAAAATGTTAGGCATGATCTTGTTTATAGTTATCCTTGGTACATATTCGAATTCCCCTGCCTTACAAAACTAAAGGCGCTGACTCCTCGTCATCTTTGAAGACTCTTTCCACCTGGTCAAAGGCAACCTTTTTCACACAGCCGCAAATGCAAAGCGAACAAAGTAGACCTACAAGCCCGATGATAGCAATACCAAGGCCGACATGAGGCAGCCCGGCGATGTAGAGCACCACTCCCACAGCCATGCATACTACCGGGGCAATAATAAAAGCTTCGGATACAGAATCCAATGCTCTCTCGGTTAATTTTAAAACGATCGCTTCTAACCGCGAGTGACCTTCAGCATCGGGTTCGGTTTGCGTGAAGGTTTCGACTTGCTCTAGGATCTCGTCAATCTGGCTCTCTTTGACTATGATGTAAATGATGCCCAAAAAACCCGCGAGTAGAACGACGACAAGGGCGGGAGGATATACGGACCATGCGAGAATACCCAAGGGGATTAAGATGAGAAAAATGACGATGATGGCAGCGCCAAAGGCGAATCGAATAGCGCCGATGAGCTTGTTCACTAGATTGAGGAGCCGGTCGACTTTCCGACGCAATGAATTCGCCATATTTAGTGAAGGGGGCTTGGGTCCGTCCAAAACCGAAACAACAGGATGTTTGAGAAGAGGTTACAGTTTGATTGTTTCACATGTTCAGTTGCGGAGGTAGCTAGGGCGCGGTTCTCAGAGCAGATGGTCATCGGTCTGACACTTAACTGTTAAATTAAAATTGCTCCCGAAGGGCAGATACTGCAGAACTACAGTGTCTATAGTGTAGCTGTACAGTAGTGAGAACAGTTTTTTAGCCCAGATGATTCACAGTCGTATGGATAATTGGGAGGCATGGGTAACATTATCTACTGGAGATGTTACAGGGCCCTTCTACGTGACGATGAGCATGCTCCAAGAAACTTTAACATTCTTCGAAGTCACGAACCGTGACTACGATACAGAAACGCGTATCGTTTCAGGTATCGTACCAAAAACCCAATTGGAATGCCATCTGGGATGTACAGCCATGGGATAATCCAAGGGAATTTTGGCCCTCTGGTGTGGGATCTATTGAGCTATAGTTTTTGTCTACAAATGATTGGTCTAAGCATTGATATTCCTCTGATTGATTGGTATGTTGGGAGTGTCGTGATGGCGTGTGTGACAGATAAGCTTTAATTCAAGGGAGAAAGTCAATATTAGCGTGCGAAGACGCGTTTAAGGTCAATATTAGCGACGGGGTAGCTTTTTGGTTCAATATTAGCATCTAGACTGGTAGAAAGGCCAAAGGTACAGTAGCAGAAAGGGCCTAAATAAATACAAAGTTCAATATTAACCCTAATATTGACTTTCCCCCTTAATTCAAAAAGTACTTTTTAAATCTACTAATTAAAGTAGATAAAGATATAGAGAAGCCTTTATCTACTTTCATTAAAAATAACGGCCTTTCTTCATGCTATTTTTTTGCTTTGATCACGACTTACAGCTTACAGAACAAATATTGATGGAATTTTGCAATACAGAATCTCTATTACAGATCTCAGGTGACCCTTTCAATCACCGCTAGATCAACCCCGGACCGTCGATAAGCTTCAGATTGAAGCGCGTTGTGCTTTCCGATCTACTCTACTGTAGGGGTATTCACAGTAGACCCTGATTGTAGGATCCCACATGCTTCTCCAAAAGTAGCCTTCGATATATTTGTGACTTTACGCAACAGCAGAATTCACAAACAATTCTGCATTGCGGTGGCAGCATTGAAAAGCTTACAGCGACAAAATTTTAATTAATGAAATTTGAAACACATATTACGCAAAACACTACATGAGAAAAGACGCGAGTACGAGCACTTAAAGCTTAGAGTAAACGTCCAGATAGCATGGAATACGAACAGGCAAAACATATGGGGACCACATCTACCAGGAAAAGATCATGCCCCAAGGCAGACAAATCAATGCCCAAAGAGGTGTGATGATACGGCGAGCAGGGCGGTGGACGGCTCTCTTGTGCACAAGCGCTATGAGAAGGGGTAGTAGTTGTAACTCATAATTACCATCAACCCAGGCTCTTGCTTACATCGCAAACCAAGTTACGCACGCTCCAGGAGACCTGACAAACCACGGGGTAAGCCTTTAATGGCTAAAAGTCTAGTGTAGAGCTTTTGCAGTGATTTCGAGGCCTAGTTCCCTCGGGTTGGGCACCTAATAGCTTACACGGTGAGTTATGCTTTGACCGCCTCCAAAACGAAAGGATAGAAAATATAATACACGCTCGAGTCTGTGATTCTACAATGCTGTGGGCTTCTTCAGAAGCAGATGACCACAATGAAACATGCGCACATGCTTCTCAAACAATCGTTCCCCTTCTTCATAGATTAGAAGATCCACCCGCTCCTTGCTGTTGAAAACTGCCCGTTCCTCTTTTGATAGTTTTGCCCAAACTGTTTCAGCGTCGAGAGAGTAGGACCCACTGTTGAGAACTTGCGCGTCCTTGTCTATCAGGTCGACACCGCTGTTGTCAATGCCGTTGGCACCGTTGAATGCTTCCACGAGTTTGCGCAGCATACATTTCGATGCCCCCGACTCCTTCTGTAGCCCGACGAATACATAGTTCCGAATCAGCTTCAATGCTTTCTCCGCAACTTCCTTTTTGTCTGACTGCTCAACATCATAGTACCTGAATTTGTTATCCCCCACAAATCCTTCGGTACCATCTGACAGCAGGCGCCCCGCCATGTAGTTCGGACCTAAATCACGGCCCAGATCAGCATCTGTCACAGTCGTATCGTACAACAAAAAGTTGCGAATCTCGTTAAAGGTTACATCTGATTCTTTTCGTCCTACCTCTCGTACGAAAAAGTGATAGTAGAAAGAGACCTTGCGATCAAAAGGATGGCGAAGAATGGTGAATGTTCGTAAATCTCGCTTACTCAGCAGTTCGTCAGCACCGCTCCCGGCAAATTGGTGACCGAAGATGAAATCATGCTTGTTTCTGTCATCCTCATCCATTTCTCGAATAGGTTCCCAATCACATCTCCACATAAAGAACGAGGGCTTACTCGGATCATCTTTTGCATTTTCACGTTCATAGCAAGCATCGCGTACGACAACTTTGTCGCCATTGGCCTTGTTCTTCGAAAAATAAAACTTGTGGAGAGAAGACTTGAAACTCACACCACCAGTCTTGTGGAAGTGCATAAAATTAACGGCCGTCTTCTCCGTAAACTTCAGCACCTCATTCCATCTCATATTGTCCTGGTCACCATCTGCTGGCTTAATCAGATCTTCAGTCAGGATCTCATCTGCCGGCGAGTTTGAGTTCTCCGTCATGCCGCTGTTCGATTCTACCTCTGATTTCCTTTCTATCTGCTCGACCACTTCCTCGTTCTTTTCGCCGCCCTTGTCCGCCTTCTCCCCCACTTCCCTGCCCGTTTCGTCCTTCACGGATTCCGTCAGATCCCCCTTTACCTCCTCTTTCACCTCCCCCCTCACCTCTTCATTCACCTCTTCATTCACCTCTTCCTTCACCTCTTCATTCACCTCTTCCTTCACCTCTTCCTTCACCTCCTCTGTGTGCTCTTCTTTTAGATCCTCCCTCACCTCCTCTTTCAAATCCTGCTGGACCTCCTCATTCGCCTCTTCCTTCGGTTCATTCTCTGATACTTCCCGTATCTCTTCACGAACTTCCCTTTCCGGCTCACTCTTTTTTCCATCATTTCCATGTCCCTCATCTTGCCTCAACTCTTCACTCTTTCTGTCCTGCTGCCGCCCAGCATCGGTGGCTTCTTCTTGGCTTTCTTCCTGACCGTGCAATGCATCCCCGTCCCGCTTCCTTCTATGTATTTGAGAATCCGTACCCAGCTGATCATGAGCGTCTTCCTCCGCTCGCATAGATCCGTCATTGTTCTCATCTATATGGCTGTCATCATTAGGTTCTCTGAGCGAATCTTTGGCGCCTAACTGTTCCAAGGAAATTTGCTCGGCGACTCCCGCCGCATCCAACCCTTTCGTTCTCTGCATGTGGTCAACAGATGACAGGCCATAGTCTGCGGAGGAAGGGTTTACACCTTTTCCATCGTACGCGATGCTATGATCGACCTTGACAGTACCATAGGTGAAAGTATCTGAGGGAGTCCTGACAAGCTGTGAAACGCTCGAGCTGACGGAGCCAAACAAGGCAAACAAGCCGATCTGCTGGGACCAGATGATGGCCGAGACGATGAGGACAGCGAGGACGAAAAGGTTCTTCGGCGTCCTGATGGGACCGATACGGGGAGGCAGCGGGGCATCCGGCCTTGACTGATTCAAGTCTTCTATCAGACAACATCCTTTCTGTGCATAAATTTTCTCTAGCATTGGGCTGCATTGCTTTGAAGCATGGATAGAGCAATTCTGAAAAATTTGCTGCTTGAGGTTGGGAGTATTAGAGATTAGATTCCTATCTGTCGATCACCGAGGGGCAGCAATCAAGAATTTTTGTTTGTTCTGCTCAAATCCCAGAAAAGAAATGCCTCCCGGGTTTCGTTTACCCCCTCGCGCTTCGCGTATGCGCTCCTTTGGCGGTCCTAGCGTCTGGCTTGAGTTCAGCCCTCTCTCCAAGCTTACAAACGCAATCAATCTCGGTATGTTGGCGTCGTCCAGTCTCCAATTCATATCTTCGTTTCCCGTTGTTAACATACACCATCGCTCCAATACTCCTTCATGATCGCTAAATCCAGGCCAAGGTTTTCCGGGATGGGGCCCTCCCTCCTTCCTCACGGATAGTTTGAAGGAAGCCGTACAGAAGGAGTGCTACAGCCAATATGCACCTCCTTCCGGTTCACCGGAACTCGTCAATCAGATCGCCAAAACATACACTCCAAAAGTGGTCCCTGCATCTATGGCGGGTAAACGAACCATCGATCCGATGCGCGAAGTACTAGTTACTGTGGGCGCCTCTCAGGCATTGCAAGTGGCCTGTCAAGCGTTGTTGAACACGGGTGACGAGGTTATGATGATTGAACCGGCATTTGATCTCTATAGCGGTGCTGTTATCATGGCAGGAGGCAGTCCTGTTTATGTGCCTCTGCGTTCGAAACACGAAAATGGAGATATCTCATCTTCCGAGGATCTGGTACTTGATATGAACGAATTTGAAAAAACACTTTCACCGAAGACACGCTTGCTTATTCTAAACTCGCCTCACAATCCCACCGGAAAAGTCTTCACAAGGGAAGAGTTCGAACATATTGCTAGTATTCTAGACAAAAAAGCTCCGGATTGCGTGGTGCTCTCAGATGAGGTATATGAACATCTCGTGTTTGACGGGGAGCACATCCCATTTGCCTCTGTGTCTCCAACAGCTTTTGAAAGGACGTTGAGCATTTATAGTGCCGGGAAAACGTTCAGCACAACCGGGTTGAAGGTCGGTTGGATTGTCGGAACTGGGACGCTGATGAGAGACTTGCAAATTGCCCAACAATTCATTGTATTCTCCGTCAATACGCCCTCACAAATTGCCATTGCGGACTCTCTTCGTATATCAGAGGAGCCCTACAAAGGAGAGAAGAATTACTACACATATCTTTGTTTGGAATACAAGAGAAAGAGGGACCTTCTCATGGATTCCTTACGAAATGCGGGAATGTATCCTCTGGCACCACAGGGGGCATTCTACATTTGCACTAGGGTTCCAGAGGACCATCCAGCGAAGGGTGTGGCTGGTTTACCTGCTACTGTTAGGGAATTCGTGGAGAAAGGCGTTCTCCAGATTAACCCTGGAACTGTGGACAGGGCTGACTATAATGTTTCTAGAAACCTGGCACTGCGTGGTGTCACAAGTATCCCTATTTCTGCCTTTTACAGTCCGGAACATGTTGGCGAGGATGAGCTCTCCGTGAACTACATACGCTTTGCATTCTGCAAACCTGACGAAGTGTTATCACAGGCGGGGGATATACTAGGCAGAATAAAATCTTAGCCTCCAGAAACAATAAATGATCTAGACGTACGCCTTGTGCGGCATTCCCTATCGAATAATCCATACTACCAACAAGGATCGCAATGTGCTAACGCGGTTGCTTTACATTGACTGCAGACCATGCCGAAATCGATCGCGGCTAGCTTCGCCAACGTAAAAATCCCAAATCGCTTCCAAACACCCGTGATTTCAAACCGAAACGCGCATGAGCGTCGAATTGATCGCAGTGGCCACGAAGACGTGAAATCCAACCCGACGCAACCGGTTCTGCCGACGCGACAACGTATCACACACATACCAATCTGAGAAATCTATGCCTTCACAGCATACTTGCGCATGGGGAAGGCCTTTGCCTGCTTCATCTGCCGGAAAGTCTTCTTGTTAATCTGCTCCTTGGTTAATCGGCGACGAATGGCACGCGTCTTCTTCAGGCGAAGATCGAGCGGCTTGAACTTCTTGCCATCGTAATGATCTTTCAAGGCATCACGCTTCTGGGCCGTGAGAACCGTCAGGACTCTTGCAATTGACTTGCGGACCTCGCGGATTTTGGCAAGCTTCGAGGCAGGGCCACCGGTGACCTTGGCCACTCGAAGCTGACCCAGCTCAATGCGCAGATCTTCGGCTTCCTTCTCAAGATCCGCCTTTGTCTTTGTGCGCAACTCGCTTGTCCTGGCTGTTTCGCGTGCCATTACGGAGGCTTCTGTTCGGCAGGGAGAATGGGAATCTGCGTGTGCTAGGAGAGTGCGATAGGACTTCGATGTTCCGCAAGCGGTAGACAAGTGTTGTGTCGACCCTCATCAGATTACGGACGGGGCAATGTCAGTATGGAGCAAGACGTCGACGGCGACGTACCCTTAAAAATAAACTAAATTCAACATATTCCTTCCTGTGCAATTTAGGTCTTTGACTCTCACCCAAGGCCCATTGATACAACCGCGAAAAAACCACAATCGGGGATGTTGGTGTAGGTGATGTAGTGTATGTACACTACTGAGCAGTTCGTACTTTGCTACACTAGTGTGCTATAGTGTAGAAGCATATCATCTTGAAGAATGAGGATTTCACAAGGACGACTGAAAAGTGAAACGTTTACAGGCCAACAACCAGTCCTTTGGGCTTTGAACACGTCACGCCTACGTTCAGCGGAATTGCATAAATTGGGCAGGCTCACAGGCTGGTGGGTCTCTCACAGTCTGGCGGATCTCTTAGGCTCACAAACTTGTGAGTGGCCTACCCTTGGTAACCTGTCAGACTGAGCCTGTGAGACCGGCCAGGCCGTACTGCTGCTCTTGAGTTGCAAAATTATTCGAACTCGTTTGTCTGGGTGTTTCGCCATAAGACAGGCACTGTCTAGGTACTCAAATATGCTTTCGTAAAGCAATAGGGACTGCAATTCAGTCACTGCATGCCAAAGTGTCATATCAGTTGTTAGTTTTTTTTGCAACCACGCCCCCGAACACGAAGTGATGGATCAGTGTCCTGGTGTATCGGCAGTATAACCTGGGTGGCGAAAGTTTAATCGGCGTAAACAAATACCAGTTTGAATAGTACATTTCACCTGGGTGACATATTTGACGCTGAATATTACTACCCAAGATTAACGGAATATCACGAAGACAAGTAGTCGATATAGAGTGCACGGGGTAAGCCTTTAATGGCTAAAAGTCTAGTGTAGAGCTTTTGCAGTGATTTCGAGGCCTAGTTCCCTCGGGTTGGGCACCTAATAGCTTACACGGTGAGTTATGCTTTGACCGCCTCCAAAACGAAAGGATAGAAAATATAATACACGCTCGAGTCTGTGATTCTACAATGCTGTGGGCTTCTTCAGAAGCAGATGACCACAATGAAACATGCGCACATGCTTCTCAAACAATCGTTCCCCTTCTTCATAGATTAGAAGATCCACCCGCTCCTTGCTGTTGAAAACTGCCCGTTCCTCTTTTGATAGTTTTGCCCAAACTGTTTCAGCGTCGAGAGAGTAGGACCCACTGTTGAGAACTTGCGCGTCCTTGTCTATCAGGTCGACACCGCTGTTGTCAATGCCGTTGGCACCGTTGAATGCTTCCACGAGTTTGCGCAGCATACATTTCGATGCCCCCGACTCCTTCTGTAGCCCGACGAATACATAGTTCCGAATCAGCTTCAATGCTTTCTCCGCAACTTCCTTTTTGTCTGACTGCTCAACATCATAGTACCTGAATTTGTTATCCCCCACAAATCCTTCGGTACCATCTGACAGCAGGCGCCCCGCCATGTAGTTCGGACCTAAATCACGGCCCAGATCAGCATCTGTCACAGTCGTATCGTACAACAAAAAGTTGCGAATCTCGTTAAAGGTTACATCTGATTCTTTTCGTCCTACCTCTCGTACGAAAAAGTGATAGTAGAAAGAGACCTTGCGATCAAAAGGATGGCGAAGAATGGTGAATGTTCGTAAATCTCGCTTACTCAGCAGTTCGTCAGCACCGCTCCCGGCAAATTGGTGACCGAAGATGAAATCATGCTTGTTTCTGTCATCCTCATCCATTTCTCGAATAGGTTCCCAATCACATCTCCACATAAAGAACGAGGGCTTACTCGGATCATCTTTTGCATTTTCACGTTCATAGCAAGCATCGCGTACGACAACTTTGTCGCCATTGGCCTTGTTCTTCGAAAAATAAAACTTGTGGAGAGAAGACTTGAAACTCACACCACCAGTCTTGTGGAAGTGCATAAAATTAACGGCCGTCTTCTCCGTAAACTTCAGCACCTCATTCCATCTCATATTGTCCTGGTCACCATCTGCTGGCTTAATCAGATCTTCAGTCAGGATCTCATCTGCCGGCGAGTTTGAGTTCTCCGTCATGCCGCTGTTCGATTCTACCTCTGATTTCCTTTCTATCTGCTCGACCACTTCCTCGTTCTTTTCGCCGCCCTTGTCCGCCTTCTCCCCCACTTCCCTGCCCGTTTCGTCCTTCACGGATTCCGTCAGATCCCCCTTTACCTCCTCTTTCACCTCCCCCCTCACCTCTTCATTCACCTCTTCATTCACCTCTTCCTTCACCTCTTCATTCACCTCTTCCTTCACCTCTTCCTTCACCTCCTCTGTGTGCTCTTCTTTTAGATCCTCCCTCACCTCCTCTTTCAAATCCTGCTGGACCTCCTCATTCGCCTCTTCCTTCGGTTCATTCTCTGATACTTCCCGTATCTCTTCACGAACTTCCCTTTCCGGCTCACTCTTTTTTCCATCATTTCCATGTCCCTCATCTTGCCTCAACTCTTCACTCTTTCTGTCCTGCTGCCGCCCAGCATCGGTGGCTTCTTCTTGGCTTTCTTCCTGACCGTGCAATGCATCCCCGTCCCGCTTCCTTCTATGTATTTGAGAATCCGTACCCAGCTGATCATGAGCGTCTTCCTCCGCTCGCATAGATCCGTCATTGTTCTCATCTATATGGCTGTCATCATTAGGTTCTCTGAGCGAATCTTTGGCGCCTAACTGTTCCAAGGAAATTTGCTCGGCGACTCCCGCCGCATCCAACCCTTTCGTTCTCTGCATGTGGTCAACAGATGACAGGCCATAGTCTGCGGAGGAAGGGTTTACACCTTTTCCATCGTACGCGATGCTATGATCGACCTTGACAGTACCATAGGTGAAAGTATCTGAGGGAGTCCTGACAAGCTGTGAAACGCTCGAGCTGACGGAGCCAAACAAGGCAAACAAGCCGATCTGCTGGGACCAGATGATGGCCGAGACGATGAGGACAGCGAGGACGAAAAGGTTCTTCGGCGTCCTGATGGGACCGATACGGGGAGGCAGCGGGGCATCAGGGATTTGTTTAGACCTGTTGCCGCCGGCAACGTTGCGGAATTGGACAAAGGGCGCTCGGGTGCCGGTGTGAAACATGTTAGCGAGGGAACGGAGAAAGAAGGAGGGCTGCCGTGTAGCAGCGGAGTCGTGGAAGACCTTGGAGGGCAGGCCCGTCTCAGGGACAGGGCGCGGGGAGGAGCGCCGGTAGGGAATGTTGGCTGCAGATGGCAGATGTGCACGCACACCTGGGTGGGAAAAGGAGGGGAAAGGAGGGGAAGGAAGGGAAAGGAAGGTACGTTAGAGTCGACGACTCGCACGAGAATGCCGTCAGACGCAGTTATAATGTTAGCGTTGCCGCCGCTGTCAACTAACGTTGGGATTCTACGCGAAGAGCGGCTGTACAGTGAATCATGGTACCGGGCACGGACGCTGGGAATAGGGAATGTTTGAAAGGAGCGGTTTTGGAATGCTCTGTGGTGGCAGTGGTGCCGAGGGTTACTGTACGACAGTGGTAGCACTGGCGTACGCTACCAACCAAGACGGCAATCAGCTTGCGACGGATGGAAACGTTGATGCGAGCCACTGCACTGAGCATTTTCGAAATCGATCAAAGACCCTTCTGCTGTACACACGGTGTACGTACGTGTACAATGTTAATGAACGGAATTTAAAGCCTGCTGTACGTTCCTTCAAGTAAAACCATTGTTTTTTCCTTGTTTTGCTTGCTGCAGATCACAAAAAATACTAACACCAATTCTAATTCAGATAAAATAGTGTTTCTATATATGTAAAACAGAGGTATTTTCTTGAAGATCGTCGCAACATATCATACTAATACAGCAATGACACGGAAACCACCCAAAATTTTAAATTTTATAATAGAATTACAATACAGAACAGTATGATTCAAGTCAACTGTGGCTGTATCGCTGATGGAATTTCCACTGGGCTGGCACGTACAATAAAGTTTACATATGAGACAGTGGACACCCGTTAAACTACCCAGATTGGATGCAATTAAAGCCCAGTATCTACGTCACCACGACATGTCCACAACGAGACGATTAGGCGGCCTTCATGCTGCAAGGGCCACTTACAGTCCAACTGACATCGGCATGCACAGTGCATATAGATAGCCTCAGGACTCTGAGGCCGGGCGATACTTCTCGCTATCCGCGGCCAGAACTACTGTAGACCGTGGCCGCACCTCAGAATACCTCTGGGATTCTCAGACTGGGAATAACGAAGCGCATTAGCCCACGCTACTCCCCTAAGCGGTCCGTGTACCTTGCCCGAACGGGTAAATTTCCACTGCCGATTTCAGGCTACGATTATCGGCCCGTAAGAGCTGAATCCCGCTCCTCGCGCCTTCAAACAGGCTGTCTTCCGGAGCTCAGCTCCAGTGATGATCTGTGTCCTTCTCCAAAGCAGTGGCCAGCTATTACATGGCTCTTGCACATCATGTGGTCATGTGATGATGTTCTTTTCTGCCCCTTTGCTGTGGAGCCTTTCTTTTTGAACGGTTGCTCCAGCCACAGTTTTTCATTATTAGATCACTAAAGGCAGGGCGACCTTGAGCGTCTCATGTGCATCACAGTAACTACAAAAGTTGCAACTGTGGTCTTGTTCAAAACTGGCCTTCTCAAAGTGTGATGAATGCTGTGCATTTTTTAAAACGCACACCATTTAGAGGGGGCCTCTACCCTTCGGTAGATTTAAAAAGTCTTGATAACACTGTAATTTCCTGTAAGTTATTTACGGTATCATCTACTGTATATACAGTATTGTTCGTCGCGAGGATATCGTAGACTGCGAATTATCCGCAACTGTGAAATATATATTACACCCCTGAAATCTGCAGTTTTTAGGATTGCCGCGGAACGACAAGACTTTGCGCATAACCGTTTGGCACATATTGTCGGACACTAGTAGAGACTAGTGGATGTGGTAGATGCAAAAAGATCTGAGATGAGAGATTTGCTCATAGACGCTATGGCAAAAATAGGGGGTGCTTTATACTTATTTTGCGCACTGTACAGTACAGTACTGTACCATACTGTACTAGTTTATCTTGATTAGTGGGGTATATACTTAATACTGCGCCTAACAACTTTAATAAGAAGCTCAAGCTATCAAGCTTGATTACTTTCAACACTTTTGAGAAAATCCTCTACAAGAGTATTTTCATCCATGCATACCGTATCTGACGCTTGCATCCTGCATCTTTCGAGTTGCAACAGTTCATGGATCTAATTTAAATCTTCTATTTTTATCGTAGGAATTCAGCTACATTTGATAAAAGTCTACTACTGTAGATCTTTATTCTTCATGACCCTACTATATGTAATTGCATTTACTACCACTGTAACATGCTACTTAACAATAACCAGTAGCATTCTAACTGTACTGTACTTACAGTACAGTTAGAATGCAGCTATATGTGAGAAAGAACTAGTAGACTCTACTGGTTTATGTAACAAGATTACTCTAAGTAGAGTAGTCCTGTTTAGCATCGACTCAGGCCCTGGGTTCTGGGTCTCAGGGTTGTTAACTCACCGGGATCTTCTGATATGTCGTTCTAAACTTCAAGACTTGACTCTCCATTCTTGAACCAGAATCGTTAAACTCATTTGGTTCTGCTTATCCAAACTTATTTGTTGTCAGGGTTTCTGGGCCCTGAAGTTATTTCTTATGTCTACAGTCATCTCAAAAGTCGAGAGATTAGAAGGGTCATCAGAGCAGGGTTGGGACCGTATACTTCTCTGGCCGAGATCTGGCTTCAAAATACTATCACAAGCTCGTGAAATCATACCCCGGAACATGCATAAATCACAGGCATTCATCGTTTGACGTTATCAAGTTCAGAAAGAATCGCAAGTGGATTATTTTCGTGAACGTGAAAAGATATGTCTTCCCGTCATCAATGCAAGGGGTAACGTAACTTCAGTACTCCAACATTTCTACCTTCTCTTGGGTATTGTGCACGATAGCCTTACGACTCAATGCTGTACTTCCCTTTATGCCAGGCATTTCCAAGGAATAGTTCGAAAACTTTAGATTTATGTAACAGGATGGACAGTGAGCTCCCCTGCTCTTGTGCTCTAATATATATGCTACAGTACTGTATATTCATAATACAGTAGTTATATATAACGCACTGTACGTTTTCATTCGTACAGTACTGTACTGTATAAAAAGGTATAATTTAGATACATATCGGCTTACAGTTCTGTACCCTGCAGTAGATCTATTCGTATCAGTCATCCGCTTCTCTCCGAGAAGCGATTCCCCGTGCAAACAGCGCGGAGGTTAGACACATAGTCTCGATCAGCCTCGCCCTCGAGAATGACGGAAGGAGTAGTGCCCAGCGACGCACCCGCCGCACCTCCTACCGCTGCCGACTCAGGAAGCCTACATTCCGACGCGCAGACCACTGCTGCGCTTGACCAACTGATCTCTACACAGGTCCGAGAAGCGATTCGACTCGAGCGGGCTGCAAATGCCAACGTTAACGCGGGCAAAGTCCCAGCAGGCCACGAATTCGCGCAAACGCCCAGTGCTCTCACCACCGCCGCCGCCGACCCCTCTCGGGAGGAGGAAACGCCTGAATCAGGGGGTAACCCTATCCCTTCGCATCGCCCCGCCGATCTCGGGCGACCATCGGTTGGGTGGGCCGACGCCGATACCGCTGAGACTGCAGACCCGGGCCCAGCCTACGGAAATCCCGACACGTCCTCCTCCGACGAAGATACAACGTCCGGGCCCCATCCGCTTACTCCTAGGTGGTAAAAAAAGAAGCGGGGATCATACCTAGATTCGGCGTTCGAGGTACCTCGGCGCTTCGATCCCCGCTACCCAGTACGCTTCGAGCCCAGGGATTCCTCCCACGACAAGATCTTTGGGTTTGGCCAAGCCTCTGACTGCCGTGCCGAGCAGGCAGAGCAGCTGTACAACCTCGCCGCCTACTCCGCAGAGGCGAGCAACTGCCTCTTCGACGCCCTTAGAGATCTTCAAGGGGTCATCGGATAGTTCGAAGATCCGATCGGATCGCGCCTCGATAAGGCTTTTGTACTCATCAGCGAAGCGCAGATCCAGTGCTACGGAACGCACGAACTCGCCGCAAGTGAGTACGCTGTGCTCTGTGGACGACAAGGCGCACGAGGTGTGGCAGACCCAACCCTCTTGTCAGCCTATCTCCGCCAAGACAGAGGTTATTCCGCTGCCAACCGCCAGGCCCGTGGCTTGCAACAGTATCAGGCCATCAGGCACGCAGCCCAACAGGCCGGGCGTAACCGCCAACCCGTGTCCAGTGGCTCGCACGCTCCAGTTGGGCAGCGAGGAGGACACGGAGGGGGAAGAGGTCGTGGGACTTCCCGGAAGAAACAAAGTTCCTCTAGAGGCTCCTCCGGAGGCTCCTCTGGGGGCGGGGCCGTAGCCGGGACTAATGCCCCCCATAACGCGAACTGGGGGCCCCACCCGAGCTCCATTTGTCCAACTAGGACGGTCCTTCAAGACATGGGAGCGTCTAGGAGCCTCCCCGTGGCTCGTCAGGCAACTGCGCTTCGGCCTGCAGTTGCCCTGGCTGCACAAGATTCCGTACGAACGGCCGCGCGAATACCCTATGGCCAAAGAGGACAAGATGTTCTCCAAAGTGGAGGTCGCCAGATGGGTCTCGCGCGGGTTCGCAAGGAGGGCGACCAAGGAGGAAGCTACCACGCTTCATCGGCGGGGGCTCCTCTTCCCCGCATTTGTTACGGCTTCAGCGGGGAAGAAGCGTCTCGTCGTCGACTACAAACGGGCGAACTCCTGCATGGAGACACGCACCTTCCGCATGGACCAGCTATCGGACCTTGCGGCGGTGGTGTCTCCAGGGGATCACCTCTTAAAAGCCGACATAAAGGACGCGTACTACCACCTCCACCTGAGAGAGGTGGACCAAACGCGCCTCGCCTTCATCCTTGGGGGCGAGGTGTTCATCCCGCTCTGCCTGAACTGCGGGTTGGCAGTAGCGCCATAGTTTTTCACCAAGGCAATGCGCCCCGTAGTCGGCTTTCTGCGGCGGCTCGGGAACCGAATGTTCAGTTACCTAGAAGACTTCTTCGGTTCCCCGAAGCCGCCGCGCGACGGGGGCCCTACTGGCCCGGGCGACTGCCGGGAGCTGGGGCGGCTACTGGAGTTGCTATTCCAGAAGCTAGGCCTTCAGCTCTCCCCGGCGAAATGCTTCTTTTCTGGAGCCACCAGCCTGGAGATCTTGGGCGTGGTCATCGACACGGCACAGCAGCTCTTCCTGCTCTCCCCTTCGAAGACGCGCAAAATCGAGCAGTCTGCGATGCGCCTTCTTCGACATGCCACTCAACACCGGCGCCACGTCCCTCCCAGAATGATCCGGGCATTCGCCGGGTTGGCAAACAGTGTACCAAGATGCGCAAAGAATGTTCGTCCTTCAACCCGCCGTCAAGTGAGTCGATGTCGTGGAGCTCACTGGATGTGAGCTCCGACTCTTTACTGGTGTCAACCATACAAAAATTTTCACAGTACCTCTGCAATATCTAGAGGGTTCTGAAAGAGAATACAACTAGCTGTTCATCAAAAGTAAATGTAATCGAGGGGAAATGTGCAAATGAACAAGATCATGTGACGAGCAATCCAGGCTACATGACTTGAACCAAGTCACATTCTTCTAGACGCACTGCGCGGCCTTCTGAGTGGGACTTGGCAGCGGCCATTCCCGCCACAATGGATGCGCGTCCGTCAATACCGGTAACAGGCGCAGTGGTGTCATTGTTGATCATGTCAACAAACGCAGTCATAATATCAGCGTATGCATCTTCGTAGCGATCCATGAAGAACGAGTAGGGAAGCCCTCCGCCGATACCGTTTTCATCACTGAGAATGACAGTATCGGGTGTCTTGTTAGAACTGTTGATAGCACCCTTGCTTCCAAACACCTCCACGCGTTGGTCGTATCCATAACCACAGCGCCGGGAGTTATCGATGGTACCAAAAGAACCATCAGACATTTTAAGTACAGTGATCACAGTGTCGAGATCGTTGGCCTCTTGGGCTGCTTCCTCAAATGCGTTACCTGTGACATACACAGACTCGATCTCGGCACCAGTTACGAAGCGAGCAATATCCCAGTCATGAGAAGTCATGTCAAGGAAAATACCCCCTGATTGTGCAAGGTAAGTTGCGGGTGGCGGGCTGGGGTCGCGAGAAACAATGTGGAACATGCGAACCTGGCCAATTGCACCAGCGGCAACTTGGTCGCGAACTTTCTTAAAGTTAGAATCAAATCGACGTTGGAAACCCACAAGAAGACGAGCGTTGTTTGCTTTGACGGCATCCAGGCATCTATCAATTACAGTCAGATCGTTGGATATGGGTTTCTCACAGAATATGTCTTTACCGGCTTCAGCACTCTTGATGATTTGCTCTGCATGGAACGGAGTGGGTGATCCAATGACGATGCCTCGAATATCGTCATTCGACAACATATCCTCCCAGTTGGGTGTCCAAACGGTGTTAAAGTCTTCAGCAGCCATGCGGCCGAACTTCTCGAAAGGGTCTGCTACCATGGCAAGATGGGCTGTCTGCAGTGCGGCAATAGTCTTGGAGTGAACCCTGCCGATGCG
>JAUBNZ010000271.1:0-19786 GCA_032355485.1 Bonnemaisonia californica
ACGGAGTGATTTCTTGTGCACAAGCGCTTTGAGAAGGGGTAGTAATTCTCACTCAGAATAACTATCAACACAGGCTCTTTCTTACATCGCAAACCAAGTTACGCGCGCTCGAGGAGACCTGACAAACCAACTAGGTGGCAGGAATCGGACCATCCAAACATCAATTTCTTTCAATTTCAATGTGTTTAGCCATTCAGATTGTTTCTCAGACTTTCGGTTTCGAAAGGGGGATATTGGTAAGCTAATTAAAGCAACAGCGTGGCCTCCATCTTAATCCTTAACTTCACGGGACCGTTATGCAGTTACCCCTATCCTTTCAACTTGCGTTCTTCTTCGACGTCTAGCATCTCCAGCGCGCTGGCGTGATCTGAAAGAATTATTCGGGAAGCATGGATCTCAGCTTTCTGAGATCATTTGGGAAGCAACCGAACACCTTTTCAACGCCCGCCAACGCCCCCTTACCGATGCAATGGATGCCACTTCCATCGGTTCCAAATTGGATGCATTTGCGGATGCGATATTCCAAAAAGGAAAGTGCCTGCGTAACTGCGTTGGTTTTATCGATGGGAGAGTGATAGGGATAGCACGCCCTGGTGGAAACATGCTACAGCGATCACCCTATAACGGCCATAAGCGTAAGCAAGCTTTAAAATACCAGGCTACCAACACTCCTGACGGTATTATTTCGCATGTTTATGGACCAGTAGAAGCCATAAGACACTAGTAGACGCTTTATATGAGAATTCAACAGGATGTAACACTTGCAGAAGTTCTAGAAGTGGTAGATAAGTGATTCTGTATTGATGGGGACTCAGGGTACAATCGGAGGAGGTTTTAGGAGGTCCCATATCAGTCTCATATCAAGGAATTAACTTATCAGCAGCCCAAAAAGCATTTAACAATGTTATGTGTTCTGTTAGGATATCAGTAGAATGGATATTTGAAGAGGTTAAGTGCTGCTTCACGACGATGGATTATATGCGCCAACTCAAAGTACTGGAGTCACCAGTTGGGATGCTTCATATGACTGCTATGCTGCTCTGTAATATTCGAAACTGCATATACCCTAACCAAATTGCCCGTCAATTTGACTATACCCCTCCATCAATAGAAGAGTAGCTGTCTGAAAGTTAATAGAATAAATTCTACCGGCATAACGACCCATATGTTTTGCTTTTCTCGGGCGGGACGCAAGGATTGAGGAAACATTCCAGGCGGCGGTACGCCGCGGACTCCTCGAACACCCCAGGGATCCCGCACGAGCGGAAAACAGGCTATATCGAACTGAAAATGGCACTTTTTATTACTTAAGATGCTCTTCTAAACGTAGATTATACGTCTATCCCATGCTCTTTATAAAAACCTCCATCATAAGCTTATGCTTCTCTAGTTAAAGCTTACCGCCTCTACTCGCGCTTCCTTTCGTTCCTGCCGATCCGTCACACGTTCCTCGCTCTCTTTTTCGAACTTCTGTCCCTCGAGAGACAGTTTTTGACGATCTAGTTCTACGCGTTGGAGGTCTGCATCGCGCAAACGCCTACCGAATCTATCCATATCTTCTTCAATCCCTTTTGAAAAGGACATTCGACTATTCTTTCTAACTCTTGATTGTATGGCTCCATCTTCTGACATATCTTTGTCATCGTCCCTACTCATGCGTTTCGTTGTTGCAGCGACCCGTTCTGCACCTGCACGCTCTTTTGCTTCATCAATACCCTCCTGAACCTTCTTCGCCGCCTGCTTTTTGCTATTGGGCTCATCCCTTGCTTCACGCATTTTGTTCAAAAGCTCCTCCATCTCCCCCATCTGGCCACCCCCTACCCCCGATAGCCTCTGATTTTCATTCTGACCCTTGTTAAAAGCATCTAGTAGCTTTTTGTTCCTGTCCTGTGCCCTCTTCCATTTCACTTCAGCACGTAAATTGCAGTTCCCGGTGGCCTTTCTGCCGCACGCGTAAAACTGGTGCGAGTCTCACCGTAGGCGGCCTCATGAGCCATTATGGCTCCCACCTCACGTACAATGATGAGTTCCTCCTCCGGTAAGAAGCGCGAGTGCCTTCCGCTCTTGTTCAGGACCGCTTTCACCTCTTCAACCGCAGGATTGTTAATGGATAGGGACAGTAAAGTGGACATAGATGAGGAGGCCTTGCGGAGAGGCGCTGCTGTGCCAGAGGGATCAGGGGAGGAAGGGAAAACTTCTGCCATGATGGAGGGGTAGGCAGAGAAGGATGCCGGTTGAATGAAATGTTCCTGTAAGTCAGGAGACAGCTTTCTTCCGCGGATCAATTCTGGTAAATACAGGAGAAGGAAAAAGGGTACCTTTTTCGCGCCAGATGCTGACACGTTCCCTTTTCCCGCGACAAATACTGCCACGTGGCTCTCATGCATTCTTGACGGGTCTTCACTAAACGGTCACTATTCAGATAGCTTGCTCATTGTCTACTAACAGAATTCTTCATCTGCTCTGACTCTGTAATTTTAGTTGCAGAAGTTCTAAAATATAGTTGTCGAATTCTCGCTGCGTAAAGTCAGTATTCTCTTACAGATGATCTTATCGCGGCAAAAAAATCGACCAATCAACACCAGCACCGTCATCGCTGCAGCAAGCAATTCAGTACCCAGACGCAATCGAATTGGAAACAGCACACAACTCTGAGCTCGACTCATTAGAAAGCAACTAAACCATTAACTGGCTCCCGGATAATGAAATCCCTAAACATACAACAATCATCCCGTTAACGATCAATTACAGGTACAAAAGAAACCCCAACGCCACAATCGAACTTCACAAGGCCCATCTCGCGGTGCGTGGTGACAAAATGATTTCAGGCATTCACTATGATACAGACAAGATCACAACCTACACGGCCGAACGATCGACTATCAGACTCTTACTTGCCATAGCCGCCGCACACTCATATTACCTGGAATCATTTGATATCACCGCTGCATACCTCCATGAAAAATACAACCATCCCACTCCCGTCTACGCCAAACAATTCCCAAGGTTCGACGGAACCTTTCGTCACGAAGGTCGAGCAGGACAACTAATCGGAAATTTTTACGGCACTCCACCCGCCGCCTAAATTTACCTTCAACCATTAGTACTAAAACTCAAATCGCTCAACCTCATACAGTCCCAAGCTGACCCCTGTTTGTTCTACAGACACACATCCAACACCTCCACCACGATCTACATTCCCCTCAGCATGGATGAATTCCTAGCCGCTGCATCTCACCAAAACCTCATTGAAGACTTACACTAAAGCCTATCCGAAAAATACAACATCAAAAAATTAGGTATGCCTGACCAATACCTCAACTGGACAATAACTAGTCAACAAGACATGTCACTGCATATCTCTCAGCCTACAACCATAAAGGCCATCCTTGTCAAATTTCAACTTGACACATGGAACCCCAAGGACACCCCGTATGCCCACAAAATTGATCTTGGTGGAGACAACAATTCTCCGTCACTAAACGCAGAACAAGCCACAAAAAAGCCAAACACTTGGACATCTCCGTTATATTGGCGATAACACTCGACCGAATATATTTCACGCTATCAACCGCCTATCTATCCACATGCAATACCCCTCACTAGGCAACTGGAACACACTAAAACGTATCCTCCGTTACCTCCACCACACACCAACACATGGTATCACCTACCCATCAACATCCACCATCCAACCTCTCAGAACATATACCGACTCTGACTACGCAAACGCAAAGGACATAAAAAGCTACAGCGGGGCAGTTCATATATTCAACGGCGCACCAATAATGTGGACATCTAAAAAGCAAAACGTCGTCGCCCTATCAACCTGCGAAGCTGAATACATAGCAGCATCTGCTGCACTGCAACAAACACAATGGCTACGTCGAGTACTCTAAAATACCTCAGATGAACAACACAGTCCAACAACTATCTACATCGCCAACCTTGCAGCAATCCAAGTTGCAAAACATACAACTCCCACAAAAAAGCACAAATATATCGACATTCGCCAACATCACTTGCACGATCATCTGGAACACAGCAACATCACAATAGAACACATACCGAGCGACGAAATGCTTGCAGTTATATTCACAAAACCACTCAACCGCCTCAGATTCCGCAGAATTGTACAGTTCCTACAAATCTCACCCAACCATTCACGATAACAGGCATAACCTACCGCGACACCAGGGACTGTCTGACTGCAACAACCTGTCGCAGTAGGTCACACCTTCTATTTTTCGTCAGACTGCACACTCTGTAATTCTCCTTACAGCAACAAAAAATATGTATATATATATAAGCACATGTAGAGAAAAGAATCTCGAGAGTAAAAGAAGTCACCGTTACCACACCCTTAACCCTTCGGGATGCAAAATTAATGAAAATTAATGGGAGATGCTGAGAAATTAATGAAAACTTAATGGAAATTAATTGAAATGTTAATTGAAATGTTAATTGAAATGTTAATTGAAATGTTTAGTGAAAATAAATGTAAATTTCCAGAAAATTATGGGCAACCTACGGGAAATTTAGAAACTTTACATGCCTGTGAAAACATTGCAAGGGTGAGGAGTAGCCATCTAGCCGTTTAGGACATCCGGTTACTCTCTAAAAATAAATCAAAAAATTTAAAAAAACCCTTCGGTCCCTGTTGCTCCCTCCACTTGGGTCCGTGAGTGCGGCTACGCAGTCGCTACTAACCTCTCCTTCCCGTCCCGCTTACCAGAACGTAACGTTAAGTTTTCGTACTGTAGATAGTACTCTAAATTAATTTAGATGACCTTGAGTTGGTCCGTCCAGGAGGCATATTTCTGTAGTGTGTGTACACTATCTGATCTAGTGTACTTCCTGCCTGTAGCGTACTGGTCTGTAGTGTACTAGTTTGTGGTGTACGTTCTTTCAGTGATGCAGGGGCATTTGAAATCAAACATTTGGATTTTATTATTTCTTTTTCCAAGATGCCAGCGGAGCCACCTTGCTCCGTGATCCAATGTTGTCAACAATGTGGACAGCAAGGCTGTCGCAAGCAATGCTGCTGGTGCCCACAGCGGGGGCTGCCAAGAGCAAAGCAAAAGATCCGTTGTACAGAGTAACATATAGGTCGTTGTCATACCTGCTCTACCAAGCAGAGATATGTATAAATCAATAAAATCTAGCAGTCGTGCTCACTTTCCATCACCAGTCGAAAATCTATGTAATACACAGATGAGAGTTATTACTGTACCACACATACTCGCCTTAGCGCCTAATTGCCGCGTGTCAATGTGCGCAGTGCCGACTGGTTCACCCCAGTCGCTGCCGCCCTTCGCTTTCACCGCGCGCGCTCTCGCGCTCTCTCACTCTCGCCCCTCGCCGCATTCCATCAGCTGCCTCATGAGGCACACCACAGCGCCCTGACCGGGACCGCTCCTCTAAATCAATCCTATTTTCATCGCGTTCCACACCCACCCATCATCACCCCATTCCTCCCCGCCCCAACTGCCTCTGCCTTTCGCCACAATGTCCTCGGAAGACTCTGACGACATTCCTTTGGAACAAATGCAGCACCGTCTCAACTTTTCTGTAGACGCCGACGATGACGATGAAGAAGAAGATGAGCACACCAATACATCGCACCAGCACAACCTTGCTCACGATGATTTTGCCCCAATGCATCACTCCGACCACAGCGACGACGATAATGATATCAATGTTGACGAGCCGGTCCACAACAACCATATGGATGATGACCCCGATGACCCCGATGATCTCGATGCCGACGATGTCGAAGATTCCGATGATCCCAATGAAGCGGACGATGATGCCAACGACGCCAACGATGATGCCAACGACGCTGACGATGCCGATTACGTCGATGATGATGATCCCGATGAACTCCCACAGCCGTATGACCGCCCTCAGCCTGATCAAAACCCCGATGAAGAAGAGCCTGACGAGGAGGATGACGTTGAACTCGAATTTGACTTCGAGAATCAGCCTCAGTTGCTATATCAAGAGGCAAATGGAGCGGCACATGAAGACTCGGACTGTGATGATGACGTCCCTCTCTCGGTAAGAAAGGCTGCTTCTGTCCGTGTAAAGCAAGAATTGAAGGTGCAGCTGCCAAGGCGTCGTAATGGTATCAAAAAACATGAACCGAAGCAGAAATTAGCCCGGACAAAAGCAAAGACAAAACAAGAACCAAGGCATAAACCAAAGCACGAACCCACCCTAGGTGATTCTGATTCTGATTCAGATGATGACGTACCCCTTGCCACATTGAGGGACGCTATGGCCAAGAGAGCAGCTGCAAAGACCGCAGGCTCTACACGGAAGGCCGCTACCCGTAAGACATCCAAAAAGGCTTTGGCAACGAAGAAATCGGCAATTGCAAAGAAGCCCCGTGCTGTAGCCGTAAAATCCGAGAAGAAGACAAAAGGAAAGAAGTCTCCAAAGGCCCCGGCCAAACGAGCACCGAGGGCAAAGAAGGAGGAGGATGCTACCAGTCGAAAGTTTGACATGCCCGGCCAGAGACGAGAGACTCCGTCGGATACTGATCCAGCCCGGTTGTTTTATGAGAGCATGTACAAGGAGAAACTGTCCAAGGGTAATCAATCGCCTATGGCAGAGGTTTGGATGCTACGCCACGGCCTGTTGCGGCGCAAACTGGCGGAAAAGGTATTGTCCCGCTTGAAATCGAAGTAATATTCTTTACCGTGCAATCTTCGGCACTGTATCTTCTACATTCCTAACTTCCAGTTACCTCCAGTTCGTTTTGAGTTCTTGTAAAGATTTATGTTCTCTCCATTGCTTCAATTACTTGTGATAACGGCTAATCTTCATCCCTCGCCTGAATCTCTTCTTCAAACTATAGATAGAAATCGAGCACGTGCGTTGTCAGCAGTGTATAGAATAACAGTTGGTCAGAAAAAAAACTTGTAGCATGTTTAGAAGAAGATCTGGCGTATGGCAAAGAAGTTACTTACGAAATCCAGATTGTTTCTGATGATGAACCCAACTATGAATGCACCCACAATCCCGGACAGAATGATTCCAATACCTCCAGCGAAGATATTCCCGTAGATGTCATCCGCCATTAGCAATGGCACTGCAGCAGTGCCAAGGCCACTTTCGGGTAGTGTCATCCGGACTGGCATTGTGGATGGTTGACTCGCTGTTCTAAATACTCGCAGATCATTTCTACTTTGCAAACTCTTGCCGCTTGAGGTCCGAAAACTCACATGCCTCACTCCAACAATTGACGGAATCAGAAATCCCGGACTCATGACTCTTCTCCTGTCCATGCGAGAATTTCCCATTTCCATTACCAACACTAACCACCGAACTGATGTGCTCTTCTCGAGCTGCAGAGAGAAAGTAGTTCAAGCGGGGTTGTTGACGTTATTTGTTCGAGAACGACTCCTTTCAGAGCGAAGCAGATAAACGAATCTCAACGGTTGGTTTGGATTGTGGGATAAATGTGTGTTCGTGTTTTACGTATAAATTTTGGAGTAACAAATCTGTAAACTTGATGCTGTTCCTTTTTTGTATCTCCCTCCGATCTGCCTCCTTCCTCTTCCCACTTGTCTACCTCTTCCTTCTAAATTAGCACACAGCTAATCACCAGATTGAGCCATGGGATAGTGCGATGCTCCAAAGCCTTCTGCCATTTCTACTTTGAATAGTTTCTGAAGCAAAATCGTTGTCGTCAAACGACTCTGTTTCCTAAAGACTGACGCGGCTGATGTTGACCTCTTCATATTCTTGCAAGCTCCGTAATACAACTAGTTCCTACGTATTACTGTGTTAGTAAGGGGGCCCATCACCCTTACCGATAATTTATCAGCCTATCCATCTACTCTATACGCTGCCGTTGCCGCTACTGCTTGAGGGCCTGTAGTTCGGAACTCTTAAGTTATCCTCATCAATTTCTAAATCCTGCATATCGATGTTGATAGCATCACAGGAGATGCCAGTATCTATCAAAATTTCTTCACTCCCTGTAAGGGAGGACTGCCCGCCGATGTCTTGTATATGATCTCCCCGCTGCCGTTTATCATCCTGGTTTGCATGGTCATTTTTCCCCAAGAGAACGTTTGAAAACAGGACGAACAACAAAATGCTCGCAAGGGCAATCCCCAAGCAGAACAAAACTGTCACCCAGATCGGAGCTCCGAAAAGGAATGACTTACCCTCGTTCTCTCCATCTGATGAGTGAATTGCTCCGTTACCCGCAAGTCTGGGTGATGGGTCAGCTAAAGGAAAGGGACAGTGACGAGCTCCGCGGTTACTAGGATCCAGAAGCGCTTGCTGAATCATTCTTATTTCAGGGTGTATCTCGCGCTGCGTGAAGCCGCTAGAGATGAAGCGGTTCATAATGCCGGCCTTTCCCCCTCTACTGGCATCAATGTGGTAAATGCTGCTTTTGCTTTCATACATCAGTGGCGAGTAGAGCGGTGCAATGATGCCGGATTTCTCGTCTGCGAAAAACAGACGCTCGTTCATCACAGCTTGAGCAAAAAGTTCTCCAGTTTTTCGCCCTGTTTTCTTGGCAAGCTCTTCGTCCTTTCGGTAGTCCAAGACTGCGCAGCCGTCTTCATTCGCAAGGAACAGATCGAAGCGTGCGGGGTAGCCGTCAGGTAGGTTAGCCACGGGGCGATTGCTCTCATGGACGTTAACCGCTACTGCACCAGAGAAGAGAAGGTTGTGGTACACTTCATGCAGAAGAACTGTGAACAAATCATAGCGATCTGCGGGTGGCCTTGTTGCGCTGTCGGTATGCCACGCGGTTTGGCGATTAATTTTGACGAGAATATCGTAATTGTCCTCGCCGCTTTCCATGTCGTTGAGGTCTAGTTTTGAGATTGCCTCTGCCGCTGCAATGGGCATCAATTCATGGTCGGGGGAGAGGTCGTAGCGTACAAACAGGATTCCGCCGCCGCTCGCCAAGCTGCGGGGACCTCACAGATCTGCGAATGTGACACGGCAGTTGACAGGCACTTCGGACGGCCAGGAATTGGCCACTAAATTGAACGCTTTGCTGACTGTGGTGAGGGTTTGCCGTTCATTCTCGGATATTCCTCGTACGTCGACAACGATTCGAGAAGAGGTGCCTTGCAAGTCGAGATTGGCTGAGAGGTGGTCTTCGCTCAAAGTGTTGTCAAATGAGGCAAGCACTCGACGGGGGTAATAGAAGCAGGCAAGTAGGAATAAGAAGATAGCTTTCAATTGCAGTGGGTGTCCAATGATCATTCCTCCTGAGGACGGTAGATGGGGTAAAAGGTGGTCGTGCGAGTAGAGAGTGTGCACGTTTGCTTATTCGGCGCAACGAAAATCAGTGTCCGAGGACGATAAGAAATGAAAATGATGGCAAGAAACCATTCAAACAGAGAGGAGAGTGGAGTTTGAAGAAGACTTTGGTGCGAGGCGGGTGGCGAAAAGAAAGGGGATATGGAAAGATGGTTCGGGTGGAGTCTGGATGGAGTGAAATAGAAGTTTGGAGAAACATTGGTGCAGTTAGGGGCCAAAGAAGATAGGCGGATTGCAGTGAGGGAGTAGCGGTGTATGTTGGAGCACGCGGACGGTAGAGGGAGATACGGGGTACGAGATGTGGAGAGGCAGATAGAGGAGAAGTAGCATTGGCCTTTGCTGGGCGAAGCACAACAGGGGTGAGTTGCGGCGCTAGTTTGCGGTCTAAACGGAAGGATGCAAATGGCATGCACGGTAGAAACAGTTGGACAGAGGCTACGCGGCCGGGCGCGAAAAGAGGAAGTGGCGATGTGGGATAGGGGAAATGGCCCAGGGTGCAGAGGGCCCCGGGAGGGATGAGATGGCGCGGTTAGCCGGGTGGCATGAAAAAGGCTGCATGTTGCAACAGATGGGCGCTAAGGAGGAATACATGCAGCACGAAGTTGGGTTGCGAAGTGGCGCGAGGACGGCGCGCATACAGCTGTGGACGGAGAGGTTGCGGGTTGAGGGAATGTTGCTTGCTGAGGTGGGCTGTGGCCAAGTGGGAGTGGAGAGTACGGCATTTTGCTGTGTATGCTGCCCTTGCTTGTGCTTGGATTCCAGGAGGTGCAAGGAATGCGGCAAGGGTACAGCCGTACAACAGTACTGGCCAAGGGTACAAAGGTACAAAACCAGCAAAAGGGTTTCTGACCAATGGAAGCTTCCACGAGTAGAAGTAGGCCCATATGAAACATGATCCCACAGAAGATTCCGGCATTTTTAAACTAATTTCAATTTTCCAACTGAGCAGGTTTCAAAAACAAATTTACTCTTTCATCTTATGCATCTTGCACCAGCAGATTTCAGATGTGTACCCGTACTGTATGATATATCAACTAAATGGCAAATACAGGGTAACCTACATGGGAATCACTTGACATGTGTTAATTTTAAAGTGGCGCTACTCTTGCAAACATTGTTACAAGAGTGCCCATAAAGCCCATAAATAAAGTTTACGTAATCGGGTATCCATGTATATATTTAGAAGCGCAGTCAGTACAATATGTACAGGTTACTGTACGTAATTTCACCGTTCTTTTTTCCCCAGTCTGACAGTCGTTTTCATTACAGTTCATACTGTGTTTGCTGGACCCCCAAGGTATTTTCGCTTTAAACTAATCTTCCTGGATCAACCTTCAGTGCCCTTTGTCAAAATATCGCCGCACACAGTGTAGGCCCTACCCGTCATACTGACATACAGTTACTGTCAGAAACACATTGCACTATACATTGCCACGTTTTTGCCTCTTATGGCTTAAACTTTCAAGTAAATATAACACGTAACCTAGGGATAGGGCCGAACGGGGAAATCCGTTCCCCACTTGCTTTGAAACAACACTACGGTGGGGTTGCATGAATCTTTCCTGAAAAAAAAGGATTGGGAATTCCAATGATTCGGAACCCGAATCCACTTCCAATTTGGAATGGGTGGAACGGGCCCCCGAAAGTGTTGACGCTTTTGTTTCGGAGCAGCCTCGGTGGACCTGTCATATGCACTGTCTCTCTGCTGTTCTAATAGGAGCCATCAATTAAGTAAAGTAAACAAGTAGCGCTAGGCGATTGACCCAAGAAGGTCTCAAGTGAGTTCGGTTGCAGAGTGGAATTAGAAGTGTTTCGTTAAATGCCATAGTAAAGCCCCTCTTTCGCTTCGAGGTACGATAGGAACAAATCAAAGAAATTTGGCAAGGTTCACACCAACTTTGCAGGTTTTCTGTAAAGGATGGTTCTTAGGGCTGTGCTTAACAGAGGGAAAACAGTCCGTTAGTATTGCCGAAAATACGGAAATAGGGGTTATCATATCTCACCGAAAACGATTTTGCATGCACGTGAGTAATTGTCAAATGACGACGTGCCGCGGGTCTTTGGCTTCTGTCGTACAAAACGTCCGGTCGGAATGTAGAATGTTAGTAACCGCGAGAAGGGGAGGGACGTTCCGAGGGAAAGGGGGTAGCACGGGGATGAGGCTAGTTCAAAGGGTGCGCGAGCTGGGCCGGACGGTGATGGAATTCAATAGCGGGAGCCGGTAGCTTGTAGACTAGTTTAGGGCCGAAGGGTGCTTACCTCTTCATCTTTTCGGGCTGGCCGCGAGCAACTTGGTTAAGTGTGATCGCAGCTTCCGCACCTCACTACTGTCAGCTTATTACTCTAATTCTATCATTTTCTAGTTACTTTCTAAATTGTACTACCGTATTCGGAATATCCACGCTAGCCAGTCCAGGACAGGGTGTCCGAGGTGACTGTACAGTACTTCATGGAGGACTAGCCGCTTACCTCTCTGGACAGGTCTCACACGTGGACGCCACCCAGTGTGCCAGTACTGCCACGTGTACGGGTTCCCTGGCTGTCTTCCTTGGCCGACCGGTTAACAGGAAAGATGTCCGAGATTGTATCACACCCCCCACTCAACGAAATAATTACAACACTCTACAGAAAAACGCTGGGTGACGTACATTATGTCGCCGACATTACACTACCAAACATCTTTTTCATTACCAATGGCCTCACTGCACACAACAAAAACCCAACTCCCGTTCATTGGAACCATCTGAAACGACCTCTATGATACCTCAAACACACGTTAACCCACCGCATCCTATTCCCCAACAATGGCAAACTCACACTAAACACCTATGCTGATGCTGACTACGCGAACGCCGATGACAGAAAATCATACTCCGGAATCGTTCATATCATTAACGGAACCCCCATTCAATGGTCCTCCAACAAGCAAAATATTATGGCTCGCTCAACTTGTGATGCAGAGTATATATCCGCATATACAGCGGTACAACACACAGCATGGCTTCGCCGACTTCTATCAGAAAAAAATTCAAAACTACCATCCACCCCTCTCTACGTCGACAACCAATCCGCCGTCCTTATATCGAAAAAGCACCAAAGAGGAAAAGAAAATATATCGACATCCGCAAGCACCATCTACATGACCACATCAACAAAGGAAACATCACCATCCACCATGTTCCAGGAACATCAATGCTTGCGAACATATTCACAAACGTTCTTGGCTGCACTATATTCATGAAATTAGTTTAAAAACTGAATATCAGCCCACCTTTTCAAGTCGCAACGGCATAGTGCCACGAGGGACTTTCAGACTGCACATCAACAACAATTTTTTCACTATGAGTCACTCCTACTCAGTCAGACTGCACATTACATTAATTTACAGTATCACATAGCAATATATTAGCTCTTCGTCATGACCAAGAACTCATGTAACGGGCATCGATCTCACGACAACAGTTTCAAAGGCATAACTGCAGTACTGGAAGTCGGTAAGAAGCACGATGTGCTGTTATACTGAATTGACCATTAAATCCACTTACATAGACACTGCTCAAAGTAATTTAGTGGAATTGATCATCCCGTCCGTGGGAGTCCATTAAGCTAGGCTCCGCAGAGGCTCTTATATTTTGTGTTTCCTGACTCTTCCTTCAGTCGTTGTCCTTTCTCTACCCCTATCTCTATCTGATGTCTAGATTTCCTACAAGTATATAGAATTATCATCATCATCGGAGCGTTTCTTGTTGCGGGTCGACGCGACCGTCCGTGTACGGGGATAAGTATCGATAGTGCCGTGTCTGCCGCGCGGTGTGTGCTGTCGCTAACAGGCTATAGTAACCTTTGGGATATCCGCACTGTGGAGGCTCCAGATACTTGCTGGCGCGAATGCATCAATTAGACCACGACTGCTCGTTGTGGAACGAGACCCTAAGAGCACTCAAAGCGGCATTATTCAAAAACACCAAATCCCCATCCACTTGGCCCGCCGTAATTGGCCCTTGCTAAATCCACTTCAAGTAGAACAGAACCATCCTTTGACGTGCACAGTGGTTCTGTGCCAAATTATTATATCCTACCATTCATCCCTCCCACACACCTCGGCGACACTCGGCCCACGCAGGGAAACACAAAGGATGGAGGAGATCTTCAACGATGGTGCCGATGACGCCCTTCACACCCTGATCTAGGACCTGATTCAATGGGACTCAGAAGACGACACAATCGAGCACCCGGCGAAACACAGTCGCACGGCATTCCACCGTGATCACGAGCGTGCTGATGCGCGACTTCACGAAGATTACTTCTCGGATCTTTCTCACTTCAGTGACGAACACTTCCGTCGTCGATTTAGTGTAAGTAAAGCTACTTCCTTTCAACTCGTCGAACATGTTTCCGCTGCAGATGACTACTTCCTTTAGAAACCAGACTGTACAGATCTTCTTGGATTTTCTGCTCGGTTCAAAGTTACTATCGCCCTATGAAAGCTTTACTACGGAGTGGCTGGAGACGCGATGGATGAGTACCTGGCAGTAGCCGAAACCACATCACTCCACATAGTGCATCGTTTTTGCTACGCTGTGGTGAAAGCACCTCAAGGGAAGTACCTCATGCCTCCGACAAATGATCAGGTTCTTCATTTACTTAAAAGAGCAGAACTTTTATGCTTTCCAGGGGTGCTCGGGAGTCTAGATTGCTGTAAATGGCGGTGGAAGAACTGCCCAACAACGTTTCGCTCGTTTCGCATGTGTTGAGCTGCCGGTAGACGTAAGATCATTCGGAAGAATGGTGGCGGTGGTTGTAAATACGAGGTGGCTGTCCTGGTACTGGATCGCCTCGCTTCGCACTACCGCAGGGGAAATTTCTGGCGGGCATTGGATGCGTCGGCTTAGGGTTCCGTAGCGCCGGGATGATAGACGGGAGTGTGGTCCGTGTGATCAGGTCCGAGATGGTTGTCGTGGTTGGGACGGCTGGTTCAGCAGAGTCGAAGGACGATCAGCCAAGTCTGTCAGCTCCATTGGGAACAGTACAGTTGCCTTTTTTCCACGCAGCAAACTCCTTCGAGCCAATGATATATCTTCTTCGAACAAATAGAACACGATGCATGTTGTGCCAATTATGGGGATTTTGGAACAGAATCCTTCTCTGTTCTATAATTTTTGGAACAAAATTGCACCATTGCATGATACATTTGGTTCCAAATCACCATCAATGGCGCATCAATGGCATACAGTAGGTATTAAATTTAGGTATTTTGGAATACCGCCACTGCCAATTCTCTAAAGGGCTCGTTCCGCTTTGAGGTGGACCTCGCACAAACCGGCCGTTACTGTGAAAACCAATGTGTGTCTTTGAGTTTATTCCGTTAGTGAGTCTCAAGGTGGCTCATCAGTGTGTCTCACTTCTCATCTTCCACTGTTCTCCGCGGCACTGTACGCCCCTCTTATATTTACCCTAAGTGATCCTGAGTAACCTGCTACGAAATACCCTAGATCGGATACTGTAAGTCTGCCAAGTGTGCTTACGTGTACAGTTGTACCCAAAATGAGCCAGTATGACCCGGAATTCTTAACACGCCCCCTCTGAAGCACAACATTTGCAAGCAGGTCATTTTCGCAAGTTGATTTTGTATCAATCCTAGCATGGGCTTACAATGATGAACTTCTTCTCCCAAAAGAAGCATGATGCTTCAAGTGGCGCCCGCTTAGATTGAAAATCGAAAAATAAGAATTTTTGAGTAGTCATCGAAGAAGCCATTCATCCAGAAACATCAAAACAAGGAAGATGAATAAACGGGCGCCGCGATTCATAAATTTGTATAAAAGCAAGACGAAATGCTGGAGTTGCGAAATTTTCTTTCTTCTCATCCAACAATAAGCTTCAACTTTGTTCCATCCCTCTTTTCGCACTGGAGTACTTGTATACTCTTAAACTGGCTTCGGCTGGCTCTACTGCGACGTTGCGAGCGTAGCACCTGTCTGAAAAATTATACCCCGCGACTTAATCGTCACACTCGGTTGGGCGAGGAGGTACAGTATCTGGACGTAAGGTTGTTGCGCTCCGAGTTTGAATGGGACGAGTTTCGCAGTAGGGGCAATGACAAATTCGAGACAAGATCGAGCGAGAAATCTGCAACAAAATCAACACCACTATCAACACCATTATCAACTTCAGCAACACACATACACAACCAAACACTTAACAACCACAAAAACATATTCATTCAATTCATCTGCTTCAACTTAAATCAAATCATTCACATACATTTTCAAACTTCGGCTTCGGCTTCATCTCAACTTCAAACAATTTAGAGCTTCTTCGAGCTTCAATCACCTGCTTCTTCATGGTTTGGATAGTGTCTTTGGAACTTCATCCCCGCACCTTTTCACTCTTCATCGGCATCTTCAAACTTCAATTTCTACTTATCCTTAATGGATGTCAAATTTGTATCACCTTCTTCACCTAAAACCCATTAAGGTGTAGCAAGGTGACCATTCTTTGCAATGTTACACAATGCAAAACCTTTATTAAAACATCTGCTATCTGCACCTTAGATCGGACATGATAGAAATGTACGATCCCTTCTTCAGTCAACCCGCGCACATGATGAATCTTCAAGTCTATATGTTTTATGCGAGCCGTCATACCCTTCTTAGTTGCCAGAGCTTGAGCAACTGTACTTTCCACAGAAATTCCAGTGCTGCGAAAGATCGTTCCTTCTTTCAATGGTTGTTGGTTTCATACTTCCCAAAATAACTTGAGCACCCAAGTAACATCTCTTGCACATGCGGACAGGGCGACGTACTGCGATTCACCAGAAGATAGGGAAATTACCGTTTGGCGTTTGCTACGCCGGTATATCGGCGTCTCGTTGATGCTGACGATGGAACCCGTTGCTGAGCGTCTAGTATTCAAGTCTCCGCCCCAGTCGGCTTCAACGGAAGCGCCAATTGAAGATGCTGACAATTTGCCAGCATGCCTGAAGTGAATTCCATACTCCAGAGTTCTAGCTACGTACCGTAATACTCTCTAGGCCATTTTCATATTTCGGTGTGTCGGAGCATGTATCTCTCTGGCTAGAACAGAAACACAAAAGGAAATATCGGTGCGTGTGTACACCGAAAGATACAAAAGGCCGCCTATCATGGTTCGATAGAGGCTGTGATTGTCACAACGAAACAGCTCTTCTTCATGGAATGCTGTTTTTATTTCTGCGTTAAATCCGAGAGGAGTGAGGACTGTGTTACACTTATCAAGGTCGTATTGTTTCCGAAGCATCTTGGCGTAGAGTGCTTGATCCACTTTGATACCAGCTGGGAACCTTGTTATATTCCAACCAACAAAGGAATGAAGTTCCCCGAATAACTTCACATCGAAGGTTGCGCGGAGCTTCGACTTGACTTGCTCCAGTAAGGAGCGTGAATTAGACGCGAAAGCCATGTCGTCCACAACGACACCCAAGATAAAACATTCTGCTCCTACTTTGAGGTAGTAAAGGCGTGGATCAAAACAGGACTGCTGAAAGTTCCAAGAGGTAAGGTCTTCATGAAGGAGTGATCCCCAAAAGTTTCCCTGCCTGCTTTGCGCAATATAAGGCCTTCTCGACTTTGCAAACAGAGTTTGGTTCCGTAAGCTTACAAGAAGAGTCTGTCGGCTGTTCCATAATAATCGGGACGTCCAGCGAACCATAAAGGTAAGCGTTTGATATATCAACCCCTTCTAGGATAAGTATCTCGCTCGCGGCGAATGCAATGATCAGCCTCAGACTTTCATGCGTAGCCACTGCAGCATAAAGAGAGTTGGGATCGAAATCCATGTAAGGTTCCTGCAAAGTCGCGTCTTAGAACACAACGAGCTTTGAATAGATATTCATTTCCCTCTTCATCCAAATTCTTGGCTCGAAAGACCCACTTGAATATTAAAGGGCGCATTTCCGGGGTACGGGGAATAAGCGACCAAGTCTTTCGACGAACGAGGGCTTCAAATTCACGATCAGTAGTTGCTGCCCATTCAGGGTGTGAACATGCTTCTCTGAATGACCTTGGAAGTGCAGGGCCTCCGGGATGAATTTGCTCTTTCTTCGATTATCATTTCGGGAAGACGGCAAACTTCGGTTATTGGATGTTGAAATGAAAACGGAGAATTGAACATGCATGGCCACCATGCTCTGAACGAGATTCTCTTCAGCCTCTCCATCTGCTTGATTAACTGCTGATTCGATGGAATGTTGACGGGAAAGTCCATCTGTGAGGCTAGAGAACTGTGGTAGAACGTTCTTCGACACAGTGCGAAAATCTGATCTTCATACAATTTTGACATTGTGAGTAGAGGGAACGTAGACCTGATGAGTTTTTAATCACTCTCAATTCCGATGAAACGAGCAATTTCGGAACGCGGCAGAAAGTTTTGCCCACCTGTGGTACGAGAGCGATACATGAATGCATATCCCTTAAGCCCAAATTCCAGTAACGACTTGAAGTCTATTACCGTTGCAGGATCCCAATGAATAATTGGGATTTCACCACTAATTCGGCCGGAAGGAAGCCAATTTCGCAACCAGTTGGCATGAGTGATGGACTCTCCCCAAAAAGAGAATGGCATATCTGTTCCAAACAGTAGAACGCGTGCTCTCGCCCAGTGCTCCTGGACTAATCTTTCGATGAGGCCATTCTTTCGGGTGCATACGACGGCGAAGGGCGAATCTCAATACCTCTCTCCTTACAAAAGCCAGAGAGTTCGAGGGATTGATGTTCTCCTGCACTATCAAATCTCACTCGTTTCACTTGATAATTTTTCTACAGAGAAGCGATTCTCGACGTACGCAATGTAATTCTGGAAAATAAAGACAATATCGCCTTTTGCCTCAAAAGAATGACGTCGGACTTCGAGGTTCGAGGTTCCAAGAAATGAGCTGCATAACAGTTTCCTCCAAGGCTTGGCTCTAGAGTTCCAGATAAATCTAAATGGACTTCTGCCAAAGGGACCAAACGGACATGATCTACAGCAGGGATTGGAGCCTTTTTCATTTTGCCGGTGAAGCATGGTACACAGTCAAGTAATTCAGTTGTACTTTTGCTGAAGACGGGAACGTCTTCAAACATATGGGAGAGTTCTTTGTATCGTGACGAATATACATGCCCTGTCTTGTTGTGCCATTCGCGAAAGGAAGATTCTTGAGGAGAAGATACTGCAACGAGTGCCAATGAGCGGTTAGGAGTAGTACGGGCATTTTTATCTCCATCGGATAAAGACTGTTAACATACCTTGTTCCCCAAATAATATCCTCCTCCGAGAAGGAACCCTTGATGAACATGAAGCAATACTTGAACTTCTAGATTGAGGAAGAAAACAAGATCTCGAATTCTTCTGAGAGTACATTGACTGCAAGGATGTTTGACGTAAATTCTGGTGCGTGACATGCTTGTACGATCTTTTCTCCTTCCATAGGAATGTAAACAAATCCTTTTCCAATAAGCTGCGAATCTCCATTGGCAGATTGAACCGATTCAGTAACAATGTATTCGTGAGATACGAATGAAGATTGTGAGTGGAAGAAGTTATGGGTAGCACCTGAATCTATATAACCATCATCAGTTTTTTCCCCAGTGAGAATAGCAACATGGGTACAAAACTTTTCTTTCCTTCTTGCTATAGGCGTATTTGGGCGAAAGTTTCCGTGAGAAGTAGGACCATCAGGACGATTTCGCTGCGCATTCCGAGGGCCGTTCATAGAGTCTCGTTTTCCATATGCAGGAGGTTCATCATAAATGAGATCAGCTTGGAAAGGAGGCTGCCGCTGATATTGAGTGGGCGCAGATGGACGATAACGTTCATTGTTCCATTGTGTATAACCATTACTATGCCTTGAAGAATTTCTTTCGAGGTTGGAGTGGTTAACATTTGGCCCATAAGAATGAGGCTTGGTGATACGACCGGACTTTTCATCTGAAATTCGTACCAGGCAGAACTTGATGAAATGACCCGACTTTCCACAATAATGGCACACACGACCATCATGTGAATGTCCGTGACCTGCAACTCGTCCTCTTTCACGTCCAAGGCCTCTTCCACGGCCTCGCACGGCCCCGAAAATGATTATCGGATGCGTCAGCTATGTTTGCTTGGGGGATTGTTGCGCTACGATGCGATATTTGGAGGTGAGGGTTTGAGCGGCGAGCAATTTCTGCTTGTACTGCACTGACAATTTTGTCAAACCCTGAATCTGTCAATGTAGATACCATATCAAGTGGATCAAAAGAGCGCGGTAGCGACCGTATTGTAGCACTACCATTTTTCGGTGGTAGTACATGGCAAATATTTATCTCGACACTAACACAGTAACCGAAAGGCCATACTACTGTAACCAATCACCGCTCCCTACATGGGGAGGAGTGTACACCTCGCTATGGGAACTGTAAGCACTGTCAGCAGCCCAATGGGTGTCGTCATGGGGTTACTAAGATACCACCAAGCCCTACAGTACAAGATC
>JAUBNZ010000272.1:0-19773 GCA_032355485.1 Bonnemaisonia californica
GCCTCAGTACTTCCCATCCTGGAGGCGACAGGAAATATTTGCTCTCTCGCCACACCGCTACCGGATACTAGGGACACAGTATCCGGAGGGTGCTCAGGCGCTTTCGGTACATACTACAAGAACCCCTTGCATCTGGATCGCAGCACCTCCCGTGCATTCACGATGGTAAGCTACGCGGGTACTCGCCTCATTCCTATTTCGTCCTCGTCCGCTAACCAGATCCCTCCTTCCGTACCTATACCACTGCTATCGTGTTACGAGGGATCTCTCCCGGACCGTTTCCTCCCCATTTTCCCAGCTACGAGCCCTTTCGGGAACTCCATAGTCTTACAAGAGAGAGAAAGCTCTGTTTATTGTGCAGAATTACCCCTTACTGAGGATAAATATTGGCCTGCACATATGGCAGAGATGTAGATAGTACGGTCCGCAAGCTATCTTAAAAACTCTGGACAAGCCATGGACAGGTGTAACCCGAATAAAACCATTCCCTATTAGTCCTTCTTTGTTCTCCAGCGCTACAAAAGATGGCTACAAGGAGATCTAAAGGGTACAGGAAAGCGAGGAGAAGAGGCAGAAAGCTGAAATTGTTACAAAGACCTTGATCAAAAGACCAAAAGACCAAAAGAGGCGTGCCAGAACGCACAGAAAAGTGCCGAAATCTGGGGTTGGAGCAAGTAGTCAAAAATAAAATTCAGAAGGGCACTACGCACTTCTCTAAAATGGCAAGAATGCAAACACAAAGGGTAATCAAGAGCACTCAAAACGGGCCTCAACTGAATAATGCGGACTTTATGGCAGACGTCAGAAAAGCGGAAGGACAATAGTTCAACCCAAAACTACTAAGTTGTAAAGTGGACAAATCATTCAGAGCGGACATAGCCACAGTTACCCGGATGGCACCGAGTGGGAAAAGCGTAGGTACGAATGGGGTGTTAGAAGCTATGAAACAGGAGCCAGACTTACTTGGAAATATATTTATCTCGTATGGTAGAAATGTGGCACCCTGAAACACATGCCCGAGCTATGGAGGACAGCGGTTATGGTCCCAATACGCAAAAGAGGAGCAATGGATGATCCAAGAACTACAGACCTACAAGCATAATATCGTAAATTTGGAAAATCGTAAACAAAGCGATCGACATAAACCTCCGGCGGCTATACCAATTCCACGCAGCACAGCTTGGGTTCCGCAAAGGACTCAGCATCGAAACAGCAATAATGAAGGGAACCCACCTAGCCGAAACAGGCTTTGACCATGCAGCGGTACTGGAAGTCAAAAAAACTTTTGATACAGTATGAACGCAAAGGCTGATGGCCATAGAAAAGCAAGTACTACCAGTTTGCATAACGCGAATGGTAGCGTACTTTCTACAGCCGGTAGGAGAAACAATGGCCAGAAAATCTGGGGACCACTCTGCAATACCAAAGATTAAGATCGGGGTCCCGCAAGGAGATCCCCCGAACACTTTCCAATATCTTTATGGACAAGTTCGCTCTACAAGTTTTAGACACCACCGGTTCATATTCTGATGAAAGGACGGGTATGATTATGTTCGCGGTTGACATGAAGGTGAAGTAGAAGACCGCGAGGGACCTACAAGCATCTTCGGATAAGTGCACAGTTTTGGCTAACAGATACGAGATTGTTTGGAGCACGGAAATATTCTACACGTGGAGGAGAGGAAACTGCAGCCAAGAACGACATAATTGCAGGGAAGATCATTGACTCGGTACCGGAAACGAAGTAACTAGAAGTGTCAATATCGCATCGAGAAGTCGAGGACAGAGCAACAATCTGGATAATCACAGCATCCCAGTCGAAAATTAGAGAGTTGCAAAACATGGGGGTGGAAGAGCTGCTACCAGACAACGGACTCAAAATGTGCAAGGTACTGGTGCTACCAATACCGGACTATGCTATCCACTTGACACCAAACACGAACAAATTAGAGGGGGACTATGAAAATCTCCATCATGCGATCAAGATCGTTGCAATCGGATCAATAACCCGGACTTCAGTCCCCAGTGCAGGGAATCTGTGCCGATTGATGCCGCAGACGTACAGGTCAACCATGTTGTTCAATTAATTACAAGCGATAGTAAAAAGAAAAGCCCGAGTGACATGAGAAAACGAGAAGGGAAATTGGTAGACAAAACAAGATTATATGGCCATAGAATCCCACCGAAGAGTGCACGGGCTGCCGCAATAGTGGATGGAAAATATGGAGAAGGCCCATCGGGAGAACCTATGTGCAACAGCTGTACGCAAAATCTCGATGCAGCAAGACGGGCAATCTCCGTGAGTAATGCAAATTATGGACACCTGAAAAACACGGTGTATAGTGCGCTCGTATTTTATCCGCTTCCCCGTTCAAAACTCATGCATAAGAACGCCAGAGCACAGCCAACGGAAACGACAAGCGGATTATCAAAGAGCAGTATGCACAATGAGGATGGAGATGAGCAAAATGAAATGGTGCACCAAATCCTATCAACAAGTTGAGGCAGCGGTTAGAACCATCCTGGCCATCGATGCAGAGCTACAACTGACAAGCCCATAAAACTAGCACTATTTGGGAGATTCACTGACGTCAAATACTGTAAAACAGCTGAAATTACTGTAAGCAACTGAACAAACCCGAAAAACAGCCTGAGAAGAAAACACCCAACTCAGTCAGGCATCCAAAATACAGTAAAGCTTAAGCAGAGTAGCATTGAAGCCCTCCTAGGTATATCCGTCACTCTTCAAAATAAATGATTTTAAAAGAAACCCATTATTTCGCCTCAATGGGACCCAGTCGGGACTCTGCTTCACCCTGGTCTATGTGGACTGAAGAAATTAAACTCACCAGTTGCTTACCAGTATTATTCACATCGAGCTTAATCAAACTAGATTAATTACTACCTCGCTTTCAGTACATTGCACAACGCAGCGACGACGGCGGTGGCAGGACAGCCTGTATTGAAAACTTTAGAACCATGTACAGTGCGAACCAGGACATGTTTCACAGGTGCCATGTGAAACATCTACACGTCGGCAAGTTGACAGCATTCAAGACGTGAATCAAATCTTGAGTCACCATGGGCATCAATTACTAATTGAAAGTATGAAAAAATACTTGAAATCTTAAATCCTTATTAACTTGATAGAGGAGAGCCTTCCAGGTCAACCAAGGGTGGTTTCTGACAAAATCCGGGGCGCTAAACACGATGAAATACGTTTCAAGGCTGTATAAAGATGTGTTAATCGCGTTGTTGGAGTTTGAAGCCGATTTCGTCTCAGCTCTCCCCCTCTGTAACTTGTTCGATCCTTGAGTTCATATCCGGACCAATAGCTTTCCTGAAATTATACAGCAAGCAATATACTAGGAAGAGGTTTTGTGAGCAAGTCTGCCGCCATTTCAGATATATGGTAGTATTCCACGGTATACAGGTTCTGAGCAAGGCTGTCACGGACGGAATGGTAATGGATGTCGATATGCTTGGTTTGAGTACCAGATGCATCTTTTTTGCCCCCTTTTATAGAGCCCCGATTGACCGTATTGATTAGAATGGGCTGAACGTTTGCACATAATGTAGTAAAGGCAATTAGGTTGCTAATCAATACGGCTTCTCTAACGGCTGCACTAATTGCCATGTATTCAGCTTCAGAGGAAGATTGGGCAACGCAGCCCTGCTTTCGGGACTTCCAGGTAATTGCTCCTCCAGATATGACGAAAACATAACCGCTAGTCGACCTTAGGTTAGAGGTGCAACCTCCCCAATCCGAGTAAATGTATGCAATTGGCGTCAGAGATGCTGAAGAATTGCAAAATATCCCAACGTCCGTAGATATTGATATGTATCGCAGTACAGTTTTACTGCTACCCAAAGAGCTCTGGTAGGCTCTTCAACGTTTTGAGCAAGGCGTCCGACAGCAAACGCAATATCAGGACGACTATCGATAGCCAAGTACATGAGACTTCCAGTGGTTGTAAGGTATAGATAGGAGTCGATCAGCTCCCATTGGTGCCTGCAGGTGATATCTGGACTAGCATAGGAGTCACAACTGGTTTTGGCCCTAGCATATCGAAACGCTCTAAGACTGTCTGGGAGTAGGGAGACTGAATTATGGGAACTTTCCCAGAAGTGTCACGCACGATCTCAAGTCCAAGACTGAAACGGGCTTCACCCCAGTTTTTCATTTCGAAACGTTTCTTGAACTCTTCCTTAAGCCATGCCAGAATCTGTACGTTACATGAAGGGATCAGTACTTCATCATCATAGAGAGCGATGATGATCATGAAACCACTTTGAAATTTCACATAGAGACATCGGTCATACGGAGAGCTTTGAAAACGCACCTTGACAATGAATAAGCAATCCATTTTGGCATGAAACTGCCTCAGAGCCAATTTCAGTTCGTTTAGTGTCTTCTCTAGCTGGCAAACAGAGTCAGGATTCTTTTGCTCAACATATCCTTCTGGTTGCTCCAAATCGATGTTCTCCTCGAGTTCGCTGTAGAGGAAAGCTGTTTTGACATCCATCTGATGACAACACAAATAGTGATGAACAACAACAGCGAATGACATGTGCAACGTGCAGAACTTAACTACTTGAGCGTATGTCTCTTTGCAGTCAACTCCGTACTTCTGTTGGCTGTTGGAAACCTCGAGTGGAAGGGCGTGCTTCATGCTTGTCAGAGTGCTCTCCAAATTCAATGACGTCTTACTCGCCCTAAAACACCCACTTCGAAGAAATAGGATGGCGGGCTTCCCTGCGGGAGACCAGAACCCAGGCATGGTTCGCTTGCAGAGAGTCCATCAGAGATTGGATAGCTTCTAGCCAAATATTTTTCTCCTCCCCGTTGGCCGCTTCAGGGAAGGTACTAACATGTTCCCTCGTGATAGTGACAAGTGCAGCCTGTTTCCACCATTCCCCAGTAGTTCTGCGCACACGAAAGGATGCTCGAAGAACGTTAGAGACGGTAGTGTAGTATATACAGAAAGCGCCTTGGCACCCTCCGGGTACTAGTTTCCTTAGTAGCCTGTAGCGTTGAGGCGGGAGAGCAAAGTATTTCCTATGGCCACAGAGCTGGCAAGTACTGAGGCTAGTACTCGTCAATCAGGCTCGCCGGTGGGGGTGACTCAGGGGGTTCGAGCTGGATTCTCACTTGGTCACGGCCGGCAACAGGCGTGACGAAGAATTCCGTGGAGTGCTTCTATGCATTGCCCACTTGCCTGCCTTTCCCTCTGAAGGGAAGGTAAGTCGGGTTGGGGTTCGTGAGGCACGTCCACGGGTGTGGTCGTGCCAAGGAAAAGGCGTATAGGACGGCTGTAAGATAACGGCAAGCCACGTGTGGTGCGTCGCGCATATGGTAGTTTTGAGGGGTCTTAGGGCAGTGAGAGCGACGTTGAACGACGCTAGTGCTAACTGAACCGGCCCTTTCCCACTAGAGGAGGGTAGTCAGGAACGGCGCGAGGCGTGTTGTTCCACAATTTGATTTGTACTGTCAAAGGGGAGGTCTCCGCTGACTCCTTAGTTGTAGGATAATCCTTAGGAAATCCCTTCAATAAGAGTGTACATCCCTTAGCTTAAAATAGTAAATAAATACTTAATTTAGGCCAATAGTATCACCTCGGATGGCGTGGCAACATAATATGTACACGTGGCTTACAGAGAGCCGGACGCATCACCCTTAACCGCTGCCGTGTAAGGGGTGGCTGGTGATTGCATATGTGGGACGTCCCGTGAGGGATTGGCCGGTAGTTCAGTAATGGGTGCCGCCCACGTTGGCCGTCGGTCAATTGCAGTCATGGCAAATGAGGTTGTGGGGCCTCAGGTCTTGCTGCACTGGGCCTGGGACACTAATGTGCGCCTTTACGCTAAGCACTGTAAGCCCTCCTGGACCCATGCGCACAGGTGTACCCGACAAGGTACATGTGGCCGCGGGAGAATCCACATTCCGGTAGTCCGTACCGTACCGATCTAGCCTGTAAGTCCCCATCCCGGACACGCATGCCCTTTCAAGTGCACGGGTGTCCGTGGGAAAAACCAATACCGGCCGTTCAGGAACGCCCTTCCCGGGGGGTTCGTAACTCCTGCACCGTTCGCAACGTCGTGCGCCCCTGAGGTTACCAGCGCGTGGAGCCCAGTAGCCCCAGCGTGTATGGATAGCTACTACACGGCCCCATCCTCATGTTTGAGCGTCCGGCCCCCTGGGAGATGCAGTGGAAATGGCCATGGAGACCCCTTGGAAGCCTGCGTGACGAATGCGTGAACGCCATCGTGAACTGATTGTCGGTCCTCCCTCGCTCTGCATCGAGACGAGGCCTCCCCACCACCTACTGACGGTTGTAGATGTAGCCTTCGCAGCATAGTTTCCCTTCCATACTGCATACCTTAGCTCCACCTGCCGGCTCCGACCATCTTCCGCGCATAAGTCTCTTGACTGCGTCGTCCTGGCATTGTTTTACAAACGTCTCAACCGTCTGTCCATCCTCATACTCTTCCCCAGCTCTCAGTGCGATGCCGTCCAGTGCCCTCCTCGCGACCCAGAGCGTTCTGACAACCGGCGCTATCGACACGGCTGGGCGCAAGCCTTTCTGTGCCGGTGGAGAAGCCCTTGCCGGAGCAACTTCCCTAATCGCAGCGGCGGCCCTTGTCAATTCTCCTCCAATTCATGGCGAGGGAGCAGCGGCGGCCCGCAAAACTACCGATCTCACAACTTCGCCGCCGCAACTGGAGTCATTGTCAGGAGGAAGGGCCCTTCGCGCGGTCGGCACCTCCAACTTGATAATGGTTACTTCCCCGCCATCAGGCGGCAGGTTCCCGATGGAGGGTCGTGCCTGTAGGGTTGTGTGCAGACGCCGTCGAGGGAGTGGCGAGAACGCCCCCCCAATGTCCTGCCTCGTTCGCTCAAAGCCCTCCGCATGAGGACCATTGTTCCACCATGGATACCGATGCCACGACGCGCCCAGTGATGGGTGCGCGCAATGAATCGGTTCCTCCGTTACCTAACATCCGCAACATCAGTGAGGAGTGAGAGCCACAACCCTCTTCGCACAATAAATTGGCTCATTGGCTGGCATTTCTCAGCGAGGAGCAGCATGAGGATATACGTGTGACCGGGCGCCTCGTAGCGTGCGACTCCGTTATGGCGGGTCGTCGTTCGCCCCTTCTCTTTCTTGCGCCGCATCCGGAGAGGCACTACTCCATCCAGACGGGGATGCCCTGCGACAGCTCCTTCCTCTATCGCGCCGAGGACGCCGAATATGTCGAACGCATGTAGGTATTGCTCTATGACGTACCCTTCACGGGCACGCCAAAGGAGCTAATCCCAGTCGGGAAGTGGCAGAACTCCTTGTATCCCCTGGCCATTGATCATTTCCACGGGGGAGAGAATGACTTGGTGCATTCGCGGGTCCTCTATCGTGCTTTTGGTGGCCTCATCACGAGAGAGGAACATCGCGTTTCAGCGAAGAAGGGCAAGCGCAACGCGTGCGTTGCGAGCGAGCCAGTGGTACCGTAGGAGGGGTTCTCATCCCTGCCATCCTTTTCCCTCGGCTAGGGTGCTGCTCCGGACAATTTGCTTTTCCCTCACGCACCGGCCTCGTTTTACTTCGCGAGAAGGGCGGTAAGGGATTTATTGAACGTACTTGTGAAGAAAGAGATCCAAGCTCTATTGAACCAGGAGCGAAAGATACTGATGGGGATGGCACTCCATCCAGAGTCTCACCTCCTTCGTAACGTCCCTGTTATCCCACAGCCCTGTGGAGAGCACATCTTTCAGTGCATCGAGGAACTCGACTCGCTAGTTCTCAATCCAGCCTTTCCGCTTTTGAAAAGCCTTGACTAGGAGGGAGTTAAGGCGGTGGTCTTCCTAGCAGTGGCCGGCACACGTTCTGAGTATACCTCGTACGTGTACTCCGCCTATTCCCAGATGCCGTGCCTTCTGGATGAACGCCGCGTTGCTTTTATATTTGCCGGATGGCCCGGTGCCGGGCGCACAGGAGCTCTTATGCTCCAGAGATACAGCAAGCGGTGGGATGTAAATTGATAGGAGGCCAGGAGCAGGACAGAGGGATCGGTCTCCAGGCTTCCGCAGTGCCGGAGGCAGGCCATCTACGGCCCTTTTTCGCTCTTCGGTGCGTGAGGATCTTCGCTCCTCACCGCGTCATTCCACACATCCACCGAAGAATCTTTTGTAGCAGCCGTTAGACTTGCAGTCGATAAAGAAGGTGGGAGCGCTGACCCCTGTGATCGCTCTACGAGCAAACGGCCACTAGGGGAGCCTGTTCCATTTTGTAACATGACGTTCACAGTCGGTGACGCTCTCAACCGACTGGGCAACCTGGTCAACCAGTTGGAGAGGGCCTCTGTGTGATATGTTGGCGTGCTTCCAGAAAGCACAGCCGCATAGGTCAGCAGCACTGCGCGAGTATGGCTCGTTTATCAGGGCGAAGACGCCTTTTTCCTACCTGCATGAGGTAGGACCGAGGTGTCACCCATCTTCTATTGCCAGTGGCCGCTTGGTCCGAGACTTCCTCTCGCCAACGGGCACGCGCTACTAAGGCGAGTTTCCGTGAGGTTGGATGCCACGGATATTTCGCGCCTCTTCAACCATCAACCTTCCGAACTACCAGCGTTCTTGAGTTATCCAAACCCACCGACTTGTCGGAGGGTCTGGGTCGTCGTTTCTGGTTGCCTGCCATTTGGTCAGGCGAACTTGAAGGGCCGAAGGCCTTCCAATCCATTGGAGGTATTTGGTGCACCTTTTTGTTTTCTGCGAAGCCATTCATCCGCCTTCCACGCGGGCGCCCGCTATTACGTGGGCGTCTGAGGTATTCGTGTCAGCAATTGCACTTCTTCTAAGTGGCGCGTCTTCTTCCGCTTGCGGAAGAAGAGCGACACAAGCTCCTCAGGTACATTCTCACGGAGGGCCCATGCCGGCTCCTCATATCCTTCCCACATAACTCGGAAACACTCCAACCCTTCTTCCGTTTCGTCCACATCGTAAGCTAAACGTTTCTTGACGACGACCTCCTCTTTGTCGGAGTGTTAGGTTTCTCTGCTCACTTCCCCCGTCGGGGAAGTGAGCGCTGTTCCCTGGTGCGCGTGGGCGTTGCCTGACTTCAACTCTGACATACCCCTCCCCGTATTGGCTTCATTGCTGATAGAGGGAGGGGGTATGTCAGCGGGTCGGGTCGCCATAGTCACTAGGTTAATTCCTAACTTCTCGGCTACACCGTCACTATCAATCGTGACGGTGCGGCGAGATGTTTTGATAACCCTGAAGTGTCCTTTCGCGAGCGGCGCGAGCTTAGACTTAGGGAGCTCTGATGTGTTCAGGAAGCCCCAGTCGTCTTCCCGGAGCATTCCGTTGCTTTCCCGTATCTTCTTTTCGAATTCATGCTTGTAGCGTGCCTGCCACTTGGCGAGCCGAGATCGGGCTTCTTCGATCGCCGTTGATAGGCGAGTGAAGACGTCCGACGTTGTCCTGGCGTCTGGCCTTGGCCTTCGGCGAACCGAATGTTGCAAGGGAAAATCGGGAGGCGGCGGACTCAACATCAGATCAAAGGATGTTGCGCCAGTCGACCTGTGGGATTAGATTTTGTGCGTGTATGTAATAGCATACCCGTATACATCCCAGTCCTTCTGTTGTTCTCGGACGTAACTACGGAGCATGTTGAGCAGTGTTTTATTGAAGGGCTCACCACGCCCGTTACGCTGCGGATGGTATGCCGTGGTGAACAAGTTCTTAGGGCTAAGTTCCAGGCAGACCGCTTGGAAGAACTTGGCACTGAACTGCGGGCTGTTATACCATAACAGCATCTCGGGTGGGCCTCATTTGTAAACGGAGTGGGTGCAGAAGGGGACCGCCAGATGATACGCTGTTATCGTTGGCATTGCGATTGCCTGGGTGAGCTTGCTGAACCGACAGGAGATGATCAAAAGATATTCGTTAACTTTCTTCGACTTCGGAAGCGGCCCGAGGATTTCTATCGGGACATCTTCGAGCTGCTTCGTTGCCGGAAAGAGCTTCCGAATTGTGAGCCGCTTGCGAACTTGCAAGCGTTTCTGTGTACCAAAAGAACAGCCTTCCAACCAAATGACGACATCGGCACTCATTGAAGGCCAGTAATACGAGCAACGTGACTTCTCGTACAATGCGTTCTGTCCTGGGTGACCTGCGAGGATACTGCCGTGCGTCATTCCGAGTAGGTGAGGGCGGAGCTTCTTCTGCACGACCATCTGGATGGAACCGTCAGGGGGCGCGTGTCCACGAGGCAGTCTGTGCCCGTCCTCGAAGAATGCAGAGTCAAAGGTAGACCACTATCGGGGTACGATGTTCGCGCAGTACTCTTCCTCTGCCTATTCGGTGCGCCCTTCCTTCCCAGTGATGTGTACGTATGGCGGAACCGTTGCGGCTAGCAGAGGTATTCCGGTGCCCTTTGAAATCTCGATCTCCTCCGGTGCCCTCCCCTGGTATGGGTCGAGGAAGTGTAGAGAGATATCCTCTTCCTCGGCCTCATCGTCAACCATGAGTTCAATTACTTCCGCTTGACCTACTTCTTCCCCTTGAGGTATGAGCAGGAAGTGTATCAGATCTTCCAATGGTCTGTCCTCGAGACCCTTCGTGGGGACTCGCGAGAGCGCATTGGGTACTTAGTGAACTCTTCCGGGTCGATGCGCAATTGTTTATTCTAATTTGGAGTGGCTTAACCTACACCTGATACGACGGCCCGTCGGGTCGTCTATGGTCATGAGCCAACGCGAAGCGTTGTGATCCGTCGGGATCACAAACTTTGTGCGCTCGAGGTACGGGCGGAGAATGGTTGCTGCCCACACGATCCCCAGGCACTCCTTCTCTGTCGGGGAGTATCTATGCTCCACGGGATTCAGCGGGCGCAACCGTCTGGTAGCCACGCGTGTCCATCTGGTATCCACGTTTCAGAGTCTTGTTCTTGGAACAAGACGCAGCCGACTTGTTACACAGAAGCGTCAGTATCCACACTTTACAGCTTAGCCACGTTGGGTAAGGCCAACACGGGTGGTTTGTACAAAGACTTTCTTGGGAGTTTCGGAAGCCTCAAGCTGGCCTGCAGTTTGGGGACTATAGCCGAAGTTCGGCAAGAGCTCCTTCTGTAGCATGCATGCTGTTTTGTGGCCGCGATTTGTTCGCAAAACGGCGAAGAAACCTGCGGAACACATTGAAGCTTCCCAAGAAGGACCTCATGCTCGTAGGTGTCTCCGGGAATGTCGCTTTGCGGATGGATTCTGAAAACATTCTGAGCGACGGCGAGTTTACCGGGGAGCACTATGTGCTCCAGCTAATCTACGCGTGTCGCGAAGAACTGACTCTTTGCCATCTTCAAAGTCACTCTGGTGGCACGGCAGGATGCACGCCGGCACTTCCCTCGGGGGAATTGTCCGTATTCAGTGGTTGGCTGCGTCGGGGAGTTGCTTAACAGTTTCAAACCTGTGGGGAGAGAGCTACGCCTTGGCGCTCCCGCCATTAGGTTTTCGAAGATGACCATGACTCCTCCTCGTCGTTCCTAAGTGGTACGACGGGAGTGACAGCCTGTAAGGATGAATTTGATGGAACACGGGTTCGAACATCTTGACTAGCGTGGACCAGATTGCCCTGCGGACAGACGAAGGTAACTATTCGTCGGGCCGTGAAGGCCTCCGGACGCTTGCGAATTGCTCGAGGAGGGCCACGCGAGGGGTCCTCCGCCGCCTTCATTGTTGATTAGGCGGATTGGAAGAGGGGAGGTGTCTTAAAGAGGTACCGAACCCTGTGTCTTTGAAATTTCAGATGAATCTGTTTCGGTTGTTGTTGGAACAGATAATTCTGGAAGCCGAAGAACATCCGCGCCTGATACGGCAGATATGGGCAGTTGTAGAGGATGTGGCCTGGCTTCCTGCGTCCATTGCACGTCCATGTGACGGGACGGGTGGGGATCAGGGCCTGTGCCAAAGCACTCTTCTCGCTGCTGAGCGCCGGGATCGGGTTGCCTTGGCCAGAGTTGTCAAGGGACTCGGTCCCCGTGGCGGCTGATGGTGGTGAGGGGAAGTTGGCTATGGAGTCAACTTCACCCATCATCAGCATCGGTGTAAGAGCACTCGGCCCTTGCGGGTCGAGGATTTCGAACTCCGACGTGGAGTCCAATGGAGGACCGGAGTGTTTCTTTTGCAGCAAGAAATGACCCTAGAAAGTAGAACTCATCGGTTGCATACAAGGTTTAATCAGATCGATCTTACGCGGACTAGATTAAGTACTACGCAGTGACGAAGGCAGTAACAGGATAGCCTGTCCTGAAATATATAGACCCATATACAGTGCCAGCAGAGACACGTTTCACAGGTGGCGTATGACACATCTACCCCTGGGCACGTTGACAGCATTTCAGACGTGAATCACATTTTGGGTCACCATGGAGAACACTTACTAATTGGAAGTATGACAAACAAAAAGATATCTGAAATCTTTACTAACCTGATAGAGTAAAGCCTTCCAGGCCAGGCAATGGTTCTTTCGGACTAAATCCGGGGGGGGGGGGCTGAAAACGATAAGATTGGTTTGGAGGCTGTATGATGAATGCTTCATCAAGATGTTGCAGATTGAAGTGAATTTTGTCTCAGCATCAAGTACAGGAGGCTGATTAACAGTTCCATGTCCATCTCAAAACAGTACAAGAGAAGTTGCTCCTGTGACGCCCGCTCTGACACGGAGGCCGTGGCAGTAGACGGTCATATCCCTCTCGGGAAGCGGGCCCCCTAGCCGCAGCAATGGCACACCTCCCTGGTGGAGAGGCGCACGGTAGTCGTAGTATTCGGCAACCTCCGGAGAACTGAGGTTGCGGCTACAGGTTCCTAGTGATCTCTCGGTAGCTGGCCTACGAGAGGGTGGTAGAGCGACTCCTCTGGGGAGATGAGGCTGAGAGTCGCCTAAGGGGGTTTCGAGAGACCAGAGTATCCTTATCCTATGCTTTAAGGAGACTCGTGACGGGGTGGTTGACTGGGTCATGCCGGAGGATGATATCTCCACTTGGTGGCTGCACAGGTGGAGGGTTGATGGGAAAGCGGATCCGCACCCTCCCAGAACTGGGTTGGGGGTGACCGTGAAGATGAGCGACGTCCCGCACAGTGGGACGTCTAAGGGGATGGGTCTGAGGGGAAGAAAGGGGGCCAACCACTCGGGGTATCGAGCTGGTTTTGCTAACCCAGTCTGTTTCTAACCCTTTCAGGGGGTAGAACTCAGGAAGGGGCGCGACCAAAGTGTCTCCACGGATTGTAGACCGTGGAGAAGCGGAGAGGTTGAGTCTTTCTTGGACACAATGTCCCAGAAATAAGCAAAATTTAGACCACTTGTAGAGGTGGCTGTTGTAGGCCCCTTATCGTACCCACTTTAATCGGTAGGATATTGATGGGTTATCCAGGAGCCTCTTTTGAGAGACGGTGGTTGGTAGCCCCTTATCCTCGGCCAATGACCTCAATCCACCTCGATACACCCGCAGTGGGGTTGTTACGGTAGTGTACCCTGGTTGCCAACCCGCCTCGGGACTGACAGGGCTTACAGTAATGATGGTAAGCAGTACACCCCTCCAATTACAGGCAGGGGAGGGTTCTTACAGTTATAGTATCCCTTCGGTTACCAACTGATACAACCCCTTCTCATACCTTTTCCAAAAATTAATGTTTTAGCTCCACCATCCATCCTATCACCCCCTTTTTGGGTGTTGATTACAGGGCCATATCTCCAACCAAAAGTCCGTTGACTCTCTCGCCCCAGTGGGCGAGAGATCTAATACGCCAAATCATTTGAATCCCGTCCATCCGCCTCTATTCATTCAAATTGGGCGGGCGGACGAATGTTGACGACGCTTCCCCTTGGAGGCTCGTCATAATAACTGTAGTACCTCCAGCCGGCGTACTACATAGCCCCCTCCTCAAGCACAAGCGTTCCACCTGCGCTTGATAGGTGCCACTACTCTATCCTAGAATGGAGGGGGCCATTGGATGAGAGGCTGTAATAGTCACCTCTCGCCCTCTGAGGGAGAGGTGTCTGTATCTAGCAACAATCACCTCTTGCAAGGTGTTTATTTATGCATGGCTCTACCACCCCTCAGCGGTGGTCAGATCCCAGCAGGGAACACGCGCAGCCGGGTTGCCAAGACTTTCAGCAGTTCTTCCGCTCCTCCCTCTGCCGGAGGAGCGTCAACCAAACCTACATCCGCTCCGCCCCCTATACGGAGAGGAGATTCAGCTAACCCCTCTCCTGCTCCTTCCCCTCAACAGGAAGGAGCGCCAATGGACTCCGCTTCGGCTCCTTCCCCTCCGCGTGGAGGAGCCACCGCCCGACCTTCAACTCTTCCTCGTCACCATTCGGGAGGAACTACCGCCAGACCACTATCCTCTCTTCCTCGCGAGTTGGGAGGAGCATCTGCGAGGCTTTCATCCGTTCCTCCCCACGAGGTGGGGGGAACGCCCATGCAACCTTCATCCGTTCCTCCCCACGAGTCGGGATGAACGCCCAAGAAACCTTCTTCCGCCTCTAGCCACAAGTTGGGAGGAGCGTCCTCTTCCTCCGGCCCTATCAGCAAACCGCCCTCGGCGGTTGATACTCCCATGCCCCCTCGTCTCCCTATCCAGGGGGAGACTTCCCAAACCTCGCAAGTCCAAAATCCCCCTTCGAAGACCCCCGTGGATATACTTAGTGATCCACGCCATGTGAACATGGAGAGGATCTTCCTGATGATCCTCTCCATACTAATGTGGAGAGGATGCTGGTCATTACTATCCCCTCCATGCCTATCATGGAGAGGAAGTACAGAGCCGTCCTCTCCATTTGAATACGGAGAGGATTCATGCCTAGTTATATATTCTATCATCTTCTCCATGAAGATCATGGAGACGATAGTCATTGTTGACATCCTCTCCATTGATGTATGGAGAGGGTGTCTTTAGTAGTCCTCTCCATGTGAATATCGAGATCATATACTTGTAGATCCTCTGTATACTTGTATGGAGAGGATGTATGCCTTTACCCTCCTCTCCGTGCGGATCATGGAGAAGGTATACAATTTTACTATCTCTCCATGTCGTACATGGAGAGGAGATACGTGTTCCGACCGTCTCCATTCAGATCATGGAGAGGAGATACGTGTTCCGACCGCCTCCATTCAGATCATGGAGAGGATATTCTTTAACATCCTCTCCATGATTCAAATGGAGAGGATAAAACGTTTTCCTCCCCTCCACGTCGGGCATGGAGAGGAGATATGTTTTGTCATCCTCTCCATGTGAATCATGGAGACGATCGACCATTGGTTTCCTCTCTGTTCTAAGGGTGCAGAGGATACTCAATCTATCACCCTCTCCATGAAGATCATGCAGAGGATAAACATTCGCTATACTCTCCATTTTGAAGATGGAGAGGATATTTGTGCCGTCACCCTCTTAATATGCATCGTGGAGAGGATAACCACTTCACTATCCTTTCCATTTTGAAGATGGAGATGATACGCTTTGTCACCCTCTCTATGTGAGCTCCGGAGAGGATACAAGTTGTCCTCCTTTCCGCGCCGTGCCTAGAGAGGATATCTATTTTTTCATCCTCTCCATGCGAATCATGGAGAGGATTGACACCTGGTTATGGTCTCCATTCTAAGGGTGGAGAAAATACCCGCTCTACTATCCTCTCCATGCGGATGATGGAGAGGATAAACCTTCGCTATCCTCTATCTGTGAGGACGCGCTGCTGTTGCCCCATGATTCTCTCCTCATCGTCCGGGCCCCCCATTTTTGGGAGGGCATCCCGGAGGACAATGGGAGGTGAGGGCGGGGCGGGGGATTTTCAAAATCCTCCCCCGCGACTATGGGAAGGATACGTGGATGTCCCCCGTGGGGTCATTCTCTCCAAGCCTGGGGAGGATGTTCGCCGCCATGGTCAAGTCCTCCCTCTCGGGTGAAGGAAAGCGTTCGAATCCGCTACATGGGAATCGTATCCTCCCTTAGAGGAAGAATACGTATTCACGTATTCACTCTTCATTATGCACACCCTCTCCATTAAAAATTGAGAGGATGTGGTTGTGGTTGTGCGAAGATCGAAGTACCCTCCCTCCAATAGGGAGGGTACGAATCCTAGTTACTTGCTATCATCCTCTCCACGGGGAGAGGATGTATTAGATTAAGTAATTGTTGACGTGTACTCCCTCGATGGCAGTACATGCTTGTCGAACACGGTCGCGATTAGCGCGGCACGGGACCCCTCCGTTTTGTGGGGAGGGCCCACATTCGCTGGGGGTTCCTCACGGTCCCCCTCAAATTGGCGAGGGTGAGGTTTATCACCAGGTTCGGTGACGGGCTCCAGCCTCCGTGAGTTATTATCTTCACAGAGGCTTGGTAGGGTTGTCGTTTCCGGCTCCCCCTGTTGGTGTGGGGAGCCGGCGGGTACCCGAGGTGACTCCATCCCTGGATCACCTGTCGGACCTTGGTCCTTGAAGTGCCCGATTTTTTCTTACTGTAATGTCTCCTCGATTGACATCCATCAAAAACGATTTTTGATTTTTGAAAAAACAGTTTGATTTTTGTAAACGTTTTCACCCATCCACGCTGGCTTCCCCAGGTGTAATCATCCGTAAGCGGAGGGTGGCCTTTGTACGGCCCTTTTGATTGGGTGGGGAAGTCTGTACCCTTTGCTGTCTGGGGACAGTTTTCGTTACCCATGGATCATACCAACCCTACTGTATGATAGGGTTGGAATTAATTTCCATGGGTTCCGAAGCTTCGGTTTACATCTATTCCTCCTCTCCCATCCGAGAGGAGGGGTCTTTCTTCGGGTCTTTCTTCCCCTCCTGGGAAGAAAGAGCTACCTTCCTAAGTCCCGAACTCCTTCTTTGAGAAGGACGTCTCTTCTTGGACGACCTTCCGCCCCTCGGAACGTCGTCCGCTGTGCGTCGGGGGTCTTTGCCTGGGCGTTCTCCCTTCTGGGGACGCCCATTTTCGCGTGGGGAATGATCGACCCCTCCATGAAGACGATCTTTTCAACCGGTGGGTACGGGAGACGACCCACCCTGAAGGGTCGTCTTCTTCCAGCCTCTGTCCAATCTGGACAACCCCTCTCGCAGGGTGGCCCCTTTCTCACTTGCGTCGTCGTTGGAAGACCGCCCTTGCAGGGTCATCCCCTTCGGCGCGCGCTCTACTGGGACGACCCACTCGCGGGGTCTTCCCTTCTTGGCGCGCGGCGGCCTTGGAGGACCCCCCTGCGGGTTTGTCCCTCATTTGCGCTTGTGGAACTTGGACGACCGCTCTCGCGAGGTCGTAGCTTCTCTGCGCGAGAATCTTAGACGACCCCCTTGCAGAGTTCGTCCCTTCTTGAGGCGCGTCCCGCTCGGAGAACACTTTGTGGGGTCGTCTTCTTCGGCGCCCCTCAACATGGACGACCCCGCCCGTGCAGGTTCGTCCCTGTCCTTGGGGCGTCCAGCCTTGACGACCCTTCACGGGGTCGTCCGTCCTTCGCGTGTCGAAGCAGGGAGACGCCTTGCAGGGTCCCCTCCGATGAGCTTCAGGAATAGGATGACGCCCCCTTGGACTTCCAGAATCTCGATGTCAGGTCTGGAGGTATGTGTTCCGCAAGGGGTCCACGTGGGCTGTTTATGTCCTTCGCACTTAATCAGGAACCACTCCTGACCGTTCTCATACTCATCCCTTTGGTGACTGATGATTCTCTCCACCACATGCTCCTCATCATCCGATGAGGAGCCGTTTGTTTCCCCTCTTTTCGGTTCCGGGGAATTCACTAGCTCATCCCCGTCGGAGATGAGGCTCTGCCTTCCCCTTGGTCCTGGTTCATCCCCTTCGGGGTGGTCCCCGTCCTGCAGTGCTCCTCCTCACTGACATCCACTGGAGGGGGTGGTGCTGGAGTCACTCGGTATTTTTTGATCCTTTCAACAACACCATCCCTATCTATTTGGATGGTGCGTTGCCAACTCTTCAAGACCTTGTACGGATCCTGAGCTACGGGAGCCAAATTGGACTTCGTCTTTTCTGGGTTATACAAGAAGACGAAGTTTCCTCGTTGGAGCTCTTGATGGCTCTTACGTACCCTGCGGTCGAAGTACGGCTTGTATCGAGCCTGGGGCTTCGACAGTCTAGTACGTGCTCCCGTCAATGGCAGTTGCCAATCGGACTAGGAAGTTCTTTTTGGTTGAGGCGTCGGGCCTTGGCCGAAGTCTCACCATATGATGGAGTGAGAACTCCGGGGGAGGACGACTCAGGATCAACTCGAAAGGCGTTGTCCCTGTCGAGCGATGAACCTGATTGTTACGTGCTTAGCCTAGTGCCTATGCATATACATCCCAGTCGGTCTGGTTCTCGTTGATGTAGTTCCTCACCATGTTGAGGAACGTACGGTTGAATCTCTGAACATAACCATTCGTTTGCAGATGATAAGTGGAGGTGAATAGGTCGCGCGTGCCTATTTTGAGGCATACTGACTGGAAAAGGCGTGACGCGAACCGGCTACCGTTGTCCGATATCAGGGTCTTCAGAGGGCCATACTTTTAGACCCAATGAGGGCAGAACGCCACCGCTAAAAGGTATGTGGTGATCGTTCGAATTGGGACCAACTGGGTCAGCTTGGCGAATCTCCCAGAGATCACTAAGAGATGCCTATTCCCACTTAACGACTTGGGAAGAGGTCCCAGCAGGTCAATGGCGAAATCTTCCAAGGGCTTCATTGCCGGGAAGAGTGCCATCTTATAGGATCGCTTGCTTAATCGCAAGCGATTCTGTGCGCACGTACTACAATTCCGAATGACTGCTGCTACGTCTGCAGTCATTTGCGGCCAGTGGTACGTTTTGTGCATGGATTCATACATCCTGGTTTGGCCAGGATGTCCCGCGAGAACACTTCTGAGACACATGTCTAGCAGACGAGCCCGATGATTCTTCGGGACTACTAACTGCTGCGCACCGTCGAGCATCGCTCGACGGCCCAGTATTCCATCTTCTTCTTCAAAGAATGCTGCGTCCTTAGTCGGTGATTGCCGACTGAGGACCTCCATGCAAAACCCGTCTACACCCTGCTCCTCCAACCCTTTCCTTAACTGTATCGGTTCATACGTGGGAATGGCTGTGGATGTCATGATTACGGACTCTCTCTTTTCAAGGGAGCTCCCTTCGGCCTTCCGTGCTATGTACGGGTCAAACAAGTCCAGCTCTTCTGTCTTCTCCGATCTAATCATCTCGGAGGAGGAACCCGGTCCGTCCACTCCCTCGGTTGTTTTCAACCGAGTGGGAGTTGATACAGTTAAACAGGGTATATCATCGTCCAGCGGTGTCCGATCGAGTCCCTCCGTAGGGACTCGAGACAGGGCATCCGGGACGTGGTGTACCCGACCAGGTCGATATAATATAGTATAATCTAACTCTGACAAACGAAGCCTCCGTCGGACAAGCCTGCCCAATGGACTGTCGACGTTCATCAACCATCGGAGTGCGTTATGGTCTGTTCGGACCATGAACTTCGTCCTTTCAATATATGGACGAAGCTTAGTCACCGACCATACCACCGCCAGGCATTCCCGCTCCGTTGGGGAATATCTTTTCTCCGCACTTTTCAGTGTTCTGAACCAGTATCCTATCGGAATCAGTTCTCCTTCCTCTTGTTCCTGAAGGAGAACGCAACCAATCCGATATGCGGAGGCGTCCGTGTCCAACGCGTAGGGCTTTCCGAGCTTCGGGAGAGCCAGTACCGGAGGTTCTATGAACACTCTCTTCAGTACC
>JAUBNZ010000273.1:0-19739 GCA_032355485.1 Bonnemaisonia californica
AGCACTCAGCCATTTGTTGTCTCAGCGACTTGCTGCGGAGCGTCGCCGAACAAGATCACGTAGGCCGAACCCGTAACATACTAATCCCGCGTTAGCGGTCTTTCGGTGACATGACGATCCGTTATGCGCGTTACGCTGAAATTGCGACGTTTTACACTCTATTGGAAGGTAGGAATTGCGCGGAGCTTTGTCGATTGGTGTGAAACAAGTCTGAGTCTGGGCCGGGACGAGCAGAATTATTTTACAACAACTATAGCGATTAAGAACGCTTCTGCTTAATGGTTAGATCAAAATGTGAAGGTAGTAGCGATTGAGAATAGCTCACTAGTAATATCAATCAGTAGGGTTAACCAAGGACCTTAATAAACATCAACTTCTAGGCAATCTCACTCTTCCATCTAGATCTCAGTTCACCCCTCGAAAGGTAGAGAAATGATGGGTTATGTCATCGACTGTAGGTGCAATACACAGCAAATGATTCACAATACAACCACAAGAACCATTCGAAGAATTTATTTTTATTTAGGTAAAAATGACAATGTGGTACGCTCACTCGGCCCCAATGGGTCTAACTGGAGGTAGATCGCATTGGAGGCGTGTGGTGTCGAGCTGGAGTCGAGAGAACGGATCCGTTCTCATCAGAGCTTGACGTACAAGACCGATTCAGCTGAGGGCAATCGTCACGTCTAGAAACCGCCGTCGGCCCATCTAGACCTGGAAGATCGCCACGTTTGTGCCACTATTTTTCTTTTCCCCACTCACCGACCCTGAAGGCTGCTTTTACGCAGATGGGAAGAAGAAACACCTTTTGCCCCAAATCAAATCTAACTAACACAAAGGCGTCTGCAAACCAAAAACCATGATCCGTTACTGTAACAATATCGAGCTCTAATGGAGCCACGAACAGCATTTGAGAAATCCTCATGTTTTTCAAAGACTGATCACTCTGATGGAGTGCAAACATTTCTCACACTCATAGCGTTCCGTAATCCAGGCTCCTCGATGAGATGATGTGTGCTCGATGAAAGTGGCACCACCAATGTTGGGCCTTCTAGCTTATCGATCGATTTATTTTCGTCCTGAGGGCATGCTTTCCAAATTATAGGAAACACTGCACGCAGCAGCGAAATGGCGGAAAAAAGCGATGTAGTCAAAAAGCAAAGGGCATTTCTACTCCGCTGGAGTTCCCCGCCACCCCTCCTTTGGGATTTTTATCTCGAAAAGGCTCATAACTCCGATGGAGTGCAAAACTTGCACGCTAAAGTGTTTCGTAATTCCGGCATCTCGATGAGAGGATGCGCTTAGGATGAAAGTATCCTAACTGATTTCGGAATTTTCCGTTACCTTTCGGCTCCTTTTCTCTTGACGGCAGGCTTCCCCCATGGAAATGTCTGCACCCATCAGCGAAAGAAGCGGAAAGAAGCGATACCACCAGAAATAAAACGGCCTCCGTCTCAGTTGGAGCGTTTTCCTTACCAAACATGTAACCACCGCAAACACGGTAGGGTTGATGTCGAAAAATGTTCCTTCACGCAGAGGAATCGACTCGTTTCTACAAATTATAGATAACAATAGCTGTCTAGTTCTGCTAGTGTTAGCTAGAAGTCGCGAAGGCAACCGGAAAGCTGGGATTTTCTAGCTGTGGCCACCTGCCAAAAAAAGATAGTTATCGTGTCGAGAACTGAGGTTATCCCTTCTCCAACACGACGAACTGGTGAGGAAGAAATACCTTGTGTCTCCCAAACTTCCCAGTCGGTTCAGCATCTCGATGATTTGTTCTACCGGCTGGCTGATCTGATAAAGCCAAAACATCGAGTTCTGCAGATCTGAGCCTGCAATCACGTCCACAAAAATATGAAACAGCAGTCTCCTGATATATGTGGGTTGTCGCTCCCCGTTAATAGTGGGATTTGGAAATTACCGTTCGGCCCTTTTTCGGTTTTTATGCGGTAAGGGTTTAGGGTTAACAGTTTTTACCGAAAAATGCTGTCCGAACTTTCGGTACATCTACCCACTTACCGAAATGGTTTTCGATACAAACGCGAGCACTCGACTAAGAGAACAAACGTATTAGAGCCACCATGAGTCTACCACGTCATCCGGGAATCTTTCGCTTCGCGTCTGTTTCACTCTTATCGCACCGTCGCGTAAACGATGCAGCTTTCCTCAATGGAAAGCAAAATCACCCCGCCGCAGTTCCCTGCAAATCATCCTCTGCTCTCTTCTCTTCTGTGATCTACCTACCCAAAGCTCTGCAATGAGAACTCTGTCGGAGAATCTCTCTGTGCAACTACCTCCGCAATGCCGATCGCACCATATGCTGCACCTTCCGCTGCAAATCCCGCCGTCTTTTCGGCCCGACTCTCAACTGCATTGTGCCTCGCAACTCCCGCCGTAACCTCCGTCGCAAACCCCCTCGTACCTTCCGTCGAACATTCCGCTGTTCCCTCATCCGCACAGACTGCCCTACCCTCATCCGCCGATCCCGCCATATACTCCGCCCAACTTTATGCTGTACACTCCTCGCCACCCTACGCTGTATCTTCCGCCGCATCGCAAACCATACCCTCCGCGGCCGCGTATCCCATTCCCTCCGCCTTACGGTATGGAATAACTTCCGTTGCACCGTGCCGAATACCCCCCGCCGCACCGTATGGAGTAACCTAGGCTGCATCATACGACGTGCCCTCTCCCACACCGAACTCTGTACCGTCCGCCTCGATGTGCACCGTACCTTAAACTGCAACCCCCGACTAATCCTGGAATCTAACCCCTTCTGTTCCGTGCTCTCCAAACCGCGCGGTGCTCTCAAACTTCAAGCAATTTCGCTTTTTATGTCCATTGTAAGTTGCGGTCTGCGCATGACCCTTCGGTTTCGCGATTTAGATGTTCGTCGCGTCAATAAATAATGCGCAGCTATCCAGGAGTGTATATAATATACACTCATAAAGCACCGCCCTGTCTCTTATAAAAGCGCTCCTAAAGTTACAAACAAGATTCTTGAAATTACAGTAGAAGAACTCCAAAGTTTCATAAAACATTTCGTTCAGTGCAGACGCATGCCTTCCAAACTTATGCTCAAGGTCGTAAGATCTACAAACCGTTCCCATTCTCATGGTCATAATACAGAAGGCCTCGGCTGCGTTTATCCGATACCTTCGCCGGCCTGTGCGGTTTTTCGCCGGAGGCCAAGGAAGAAGTGCGATAATGCGGTAGATATCCTTCTTGACGAACCTGAAGCGTTAGAGACACTTGTGACAACTGGTAGAGAGCTGAATGAAATGTCTTCTTTGGAAGATAGAGGGCGATGAACAAAGGTAGGAATGTAGAAAGACAGACTGGTAGAGAAAAAGAATTCAAACTGTGTGGGAACTTCGCGCTCGAGTGTGGTCTTTCCTTTCACTGAGGGATGGATTTAATGGTATCGCCTAAATACGGATCTGTCGTGCAACTCGTCGTCGACGCCGCATCAACACGCCGGTGAACACCGGCGGCTGTAACCCTAAACGAAACCACGAAGTGCCAGTGCACTGCGGCTCTAGAATATTCGAAGGGAATAGAATGTATTTCATAGGATGCGTCGTGGCCCGAACCGGCCACCGCATAATATTTCTAATTTAACGAACGTGTAGAATATTTCAACCAGAGTTCGCAGAAATACACACTGCCGGTAATCGAGCGTATCGAGATGAAAGATGTGCGCATATACAAGTAGCCGACGCTCGCTCATCAGAGCGTTTTCGGTTGCTGAGTGAAAGTCGTCTTGGAGGAACCCGGGGGTAGAAGAGCAGTAGTGGTTGCAAGGAGGCTTTGAAAACAAAGAAGGATAGAGCGCAGCGTGCGGCTTGCGTAGATTGAGCGAGTAGGATCCCTGATACGCATAGCAAGCAGTGGAATGTGCGTTCGGGAGAAAGGGAGCACGTAGGTTCGTAAACGTAAAATGGTCGAGTCGAGCGTATTTAAAAATGCAGAATGACCGGGAGAAAGCGCAGTTATATGCTCAATTCTCGTTGAGCTGACGTTACCCTTAACAGGCTCCGCAGGCCGCTGCTACCGTGGTACCGTAACGCTAGGAAAGTACTAGAGCGAGTACTTGCATGGAAGGCTTGCTGATCTATGTAAGGATTCCGTACATATGTATGGTGTTGCCAAAATAATCACAGATTTCATTTCGGTAGAAATTTTGGTCCCACAGTGCGTACCGAAAAGTTTCCGTTCGCTACTTGACAAATACCTCTAAGGTTTGAAATGGATGGTGGGGCAAGATAAATCGTTTTAAAGGAAATATAACACTTTTATTCTATCCTTACCTTGTTTTTAATTTTTACATTAAAACACAGATCCTCCGTCGTCGTCAAAGATCCGCCAAAACATCGTTGACTAGATATGGTGCAATGAACTGCGGTGGTCACAAAACATCTGTAATATCATATGTTCCAGTCACTCTTCTTTCTTCCATCTCAGTCACGAACCCACCTGAAGCCTTTCCTGAACTTGATATCCCGCCTGGTGAATTCACCGATTCCTGCATACCTACATCCCCAAAAGCTGACATGCAACGCATAAAATAGCTACTCACCTTAAATATGTGTAACTACACATGGGCCGGCGCGTTCCAGACAAACCGTAAGGGATCAATCCACTTCTCTCCACGCATTTCGGGGATTTATTATGTTCGTAGCGGGATTTGTTGATGGTGCGTTCCGGACAGAAGAACATATTCGGGATTGTGCACTCAATGACCTGGATCGAAGGTTCAGATGGGGGCTTGTGTAGGCGAAAAGATTTCTTTTCAGAAACCGAAATGATGGTTTGTTGCTATCTGGCTGGAAGGTGTGCACGGAAGATAAAGGAAGAACATAAGATTTTGTGTGATGGGGTTGTTTTGCTAACTATCACTCGGGGTTGACCGTAAAGGAGGTTAAGCCGAACCCGATGCGCGAGACAGCAATAATATGCAATTAAGTAATTCTTCTAACGAACTAGGAACGGGTTTTCCTCTTCTGTCTGATTTTGTGACCATTTCCGGTGGTCCCTTCAATATGTTTAGTTTCTGGCTACCGTCAAGATAAACATGTTACATATTAAAGCGATTTTGGAATAGTGGTGTAAGTCAACCTTTCCATATCAATAAGGGTGGTAAAAGCAAGGTCTCATTATAGCCGCTATAGCTGCTGTACCCTGATCCGAGATAGTAGCAATTTCGAACACTTCTACCAAACTGTTTGTCTGTGATGTGGGTATAGTAGGTACAGCCGCTACAACCGGATCTGTCACAGGAACTCAGGTTACAGAGCTCTCGCCAGAAAAGTGACACGCGAACTTTTGATCAAGCCATAGCAGCTATAGACAGATAACTCACACGTATACTTTTGATCAGGCCATAGCATCGGCGCCACTGACCATTATGAAGTAAGAAACTCCATGCAAGATAGTGGCATCCCAATTGTCATGTTGGGTTACTTTGAAATATTTTTACCCAACCTGGTCAGGAGTGTTGTCCGCTGTGAGGAGTACACGCATTCCTGTCTCTGGAAATTTAACAAATTCTGACTTTAATGGGGAAAGAGGCCCTGTTTCTCCAGGTGGATAATTAGGTAACCCTTTTGTGCTCATACATGTAGGGGTTCTTCATTTCCAGATTAAAACATACCTCTCGACTCTATAGGGATTATCGCCCAAGGCGGTACTTCCGCTGCCAATTGGTAGTAACCTTCTGGTTGTAGACGTTCGTCCGAGAATCATCCGGGTGAACTCCCATGGAACCGCTCTCCGCCTCTTCCTGTGTAGGCTGCTTGAGCTTGTTGACAATTTTACTCAGGAACTCATGGATAGGGTGAGCTGCAGTCGATGAATGGAAGATGCCCTCGAGCACCGTCCACCCGATGTTTGTCAGCGTCTCCAGCGTTCCGGCGAAATAAGAGGCATATGAGTGCTCGGAAGCTGCCTGATCCGCAGCAATGACCTCTGAGCTGATTGTGTTGATCAACTGTTCCGTGACATAGTAATTCATCCGAGGGACTTCAGGGATTGCCGCAGAAAGTTTCGCCTGGATGCCTTCCTCTAATTCCTTGTCCGGTAGGAGGTTCTCTTGCATCTCCCTGAATGGCTCCGTTACTTTCTTCACAGTCGCGGTAGAAGTTCTAGCCTTGTGGCATTTGAGCCTAGGTTTCAAAGAGCTGGGGCCCGAGAAGGCCTCCAGGAGAGACCTTAGTAGCTTGTTACGTTTCGAATGACGAACCTTCGGAGAAGAGATATCTAATACGGTTTTTTCAGACATCACACCGATTTTCTCGGACTCGCTCTCATTCTCTTTGGAATTCTTAGACCGTTCTGATTCATTGTCAGGAGTTCGCATCTTTGGAGAGGGCTGATCGTCAACCACATCAAGATCAATAGGCGTTGGTGGAACAAGCATCTTCTTGGATGAACCGCTACTTTCGGATACAGCCTGTTTCATGGGCATTGCTCTGGTAGTAGAGAGCTGTCTGCTTGTCAAGGAAGGATGAGATTCAACAGTTTCACCTTTCTTCAGTTTTGAAAATTAATGAAAAGTCTCGGGGCCAGTATGTACCAGAATGTTATTCACCATAGCAGGGCAGACATTCTCTGCATATTCCATTCACTCGGGGGTATTATTTCCTTTCATGCACATATTTGATCACTCATTTCTCCATTTAAATCCAAAGCGCACGGAATGTATGGAGGTTCCTTAGCTTGCTGGCACCGGCACGGGCCTTAAATCCGGCTACTTTGTAAACATGAATGATCCTCATGAAGACTGTAGCGTTTCCCAAGCGGAAGGTTGCGTCAAAAAGGAGGTCGATGGTGCAGCCCATTGATAAGTATTTATTGTCCTGTAGAATGCTTGGTGAATATACGAAAGCAGGGTGCTCGACACTTGCAAAGTCCTTGGCAATAACCACCAATTCCCTCCTTATTTATTTACCCGGAGCAGGATAGAGGTCGGCGGCGGCCAGAGCGCTGTCGATTCCAGAATCGTTTCGGCCAATGACGTGATCGTAGTTTATAAATCCAATTAATGTGTGAAAATTATAGGCAGGGGTGAGTGCAAGAATTCGGGGCGACACAAGTTTGATCTGGTTTGTAATTGGTAGGAGCTGCATCGGAGTTAAGAAATCAACTCGATTCTCTGGAGGAGACAGTGCATCCATCTCCATGCAGCGGAACTGAGAGGCAACAGAAATATTTGGATCATTAGCAAGGCGCTTCAATGCAGAAATGCGATAAATGCCATCTGCGACTACCCAACTCCATTCTCATGCCTCATCCCTGACCCCATCAACCATAAGTTTAGACGATACCGTTTGGAAGAAATATTTCTTGAATGCCTGTTCGAGTATATCCACCTGCTGTTGTACGACAGCCGAGAAAGGACCGGCGGATAGCTCACTTTGCGAGGATCGAAGTTCTCCGATTCTTTTCAGCAGGTGTTCAGAAGAATGGGGAGGTAGGAAAGCGTGTCGAACAAGTTGGGGAATGGATGGTAGCAGGATGAAAGGTAGTGGACGCCTGCTCAGGCAAACGGACTATTCTTAGCTTCCGGCAATTATGTGCAAGAGGAAGGAGCTGAGAAGAGCTCTGGGCAAGGAACGAAGGTTGGAATTGCACGTTGACCCATGCTGGAGGGGGTCTCAACAGGGAGAGTATGGTTGAAAAAGATTACGTCCGGGGAGGTATGCTACGGTTTTTCGAGGAGCTCTAGGGAAATGGGATGAATCACTCGGATGCTTCAAGTTGACTTAACCGTGAAACATGTAAAAGGATTACCTTAACACTACGGTGAACCAATGAAAGCTACAGACAGGCCATCCTCAAACACCTATTCAATCTTGATTCAAAGGGACTCCGAAATTTCTTCAAAAAGACTGGGATCAGAATTGCGTACACGTATGTAAACCCCCTAAAACGGACATGCTCGTATGGAAAACGAAAAACCAGATCAAACTATAAAAACTATATCGGCTGTAGCCCGATCTGCAAAATTTACAAAATTTGTACACTTGTCCGAAATTTTACAAAATCTGAATTGCAATTTTTGATCAGGCTATAACAGCTATAGCCAGATATGTAGCACGTGTCCCAAAGTTTGCAGATTTTGTACATTTGTCGCAAATGTTTCAAAATCTGAAATTGAAAATTTTGATCAGGCTATAACAGCTATAACAGCTATAACCAGATATGTTCGACGTCTACGGAACATGCACTCGCCACGTCATCTAACGGAACCAATTTTCCCTACCTTGTAGGTATCTTGTAGGGTACGAATTACACCAGCGCAAGCCGACTCTCCTCGTCGCTTTCCCGAAGTTAGTCGCGATAGTGAAGCTCCGAAGCATTTTGAAGTTTGCTTCCTGTATCGAGGTGATTAAGCTCCGCCGAATTATTAGGGATGAAGCAAAAAAATTGTCCCCAAAATCCCCTTGACTATCCTAGTTCTTAGATTCTAGAACTTAGAAATGTTTAAAAACCCAGTGGACTTCGTCTAGAGGGGTCAGAAGCACGGCCAAATTGAATGCCTACGTTAACTAGCTTCTTAATCTCGTTGCCTCCTGAAAATATGCATACATACCTATGGTCTAAGAAATTACTAGTGCTCTAGAGGCGATAAGGGCCCAGGAATGATATCGGGGATGATGAAATGGCGACAGAGACAATCTCGACAGTAGTGGGGCCGGTGGAGTTGGTGACGGAGAAATAAAGTGGCTGCGGCGACGGTTACGGAAGGAGTGGAAGTGATGGTGGCAATGATCTGAAATTGCAGTTTTTGATCTGTCTATAGCAGCTATAGCTACTATAGCCAGATAAGTTACACAGGTTCCAAATTTACAGAACTTGCCCACTTGGTATACGTGTGACATATCTGGCTATAGATGCAATAGCCTGATAATAATTTACAAATCCAGATTTTCTACAATTAGGGACACGTGTTCAATATTTAGGAATACACGTGAGAAACATCTGGCTATTGCTGCTATAGCCTGATACGGTCTTTGCACTCGTACCCCAATTCAATTTTGAGAACCGCTGGGCAGGGTATGTAATCCTTACCCTGCCCAGCGATTCGTCGAGCCGTACTCCTGGCAGTCTCTTTATAAATGGCGGGCTCTCGCTCAAAACGCCATTCTCAGCACGCACACCCTCTCATCTTGTTAAACATCACATTTCGTCCCCAACCAACCAACATTTTCAGCCTTTTCGAACCATGTCTACCTCAAACTCTTCCTCCGGTCCCCCAACATCACTCCTCGTCCTATAGCTACTTCACAAGTAGCAAAGTTCTAAGAATAATTTGCGGAAGAGGTGAGCGAGACTATGCCGCCCTGCGTGGTAAACGACAGCAAGACGGGAGATCTGAAGCTCTTGGATGGCCATCATCAGGTCCAGGCTCTCAAGACTACAGGGAATTCATGTCATATCATGGAGTTCAAAGTTTTCAGGGAGTAGTTAACCTATCCTTAAATTCATTTAAGTACATTTTCTTTGTATTTACTTTGAATTGAAAAATTAAAACCAGGCGTTTCCATCCCATCTTCTTCGCAACATAGAATTTAACTCCACCTCTCTTCAAATATATTCAGCCCTAGTAGGTGTATTGTGGGGTACGAATTGCAGTCGTTCCCACCCGAAATACATCTACATTTCGAGGAATATCGGCAACCTGTCTAGAGGACCCATACGTTTTTACAACTGCGTGCAAAACAGATATGGGTATACAATCTATACCTGGTATATCCGGATCGAACAATGGGCGGTTCCCCTGTAGCATTGACACACATTTCATATATGTTTCCATAGCTTCTATAGCTGCTATAGTCTGATGAAAATTACACGTGTGACATATCTGCCTATAACAGCTATAGCCTGATCAAAAGTAAACGTGTGACATATCTGACTATAGCTGCTATAACCGCTATATACTGGGCGAAAAATCCAGATTCAGATTTTAAATAATTTGGGTATACGTTTGACATATCGGGCAATAGCTGCTATTGCTGCTATAAGTGCTATGTCCTGATCGAAAAATACAATATCGGATTTTCTAAAATTTCGTGCACTTGTGGTATATCTGTCTATAGGTACTATTGCTGGTTTAGAATGATAAGAATTACAATTTCGGATTTTCAAAACTTTGGGACACGTGTGCAAAACAGCGAAACCAGATCTGGGTATAGCAGCTATAGCGGCTATAGCTGCTAAATGTTTCCGGAACCGCCCATCTCTTATTCAACCAGAACAACTTTCTGCGCAAGGGTGTCCATGACGAGTTCATCATACTAGTTTAAAATTTTCTGATGTTACCCAATTCTTCTATGCCCTGCAATTCTTCAGCCTCTGGATATGACGCCGTTTGAACAGTATCAAATTCCAACATTGCATTTGTTCTATCTTCATATTCAAAAAAATGCCGTGTTGTGCAACTGCATGCACTACAGATCCACTCGATATGGATTCGAGTTTTCGAAGGAATTTATTCTCTGGCGGAGGTCCGACATCTTACCTGTGAGCAGCAGTTACCATCTGTACCATCTAACATGGCCGTGCACCAGATTCTCTCCAGACTATGAGAACCACTTCAGAAGTTCTACGTAATAAATCTCCTTAGCCACCAAAATCTTTCAATAAAGCCGGTTCATTATACTGCTCGCTTGCACTCCTCTCAGTAGACTGGCCAGTTCCAGGTCGAAAATTCCCGGCAGCGGTAAGAGTAGGTAGAACACTGGCGTCGAAAATGCTTTCCGCTCCTTTTCATCATCTTCAACTGTTAAGAAATCTATGTTCCGGTCTCTATTGTACAACCTGCGGATCTGCCTGCAGTAATACGCGGTCCACTTTGTGGTATCATGGACAATTGAATTTGCACACACTGAAATTATTGTCCGTCAATCGTTTTCCAAGGCAAGCAGCATTGACGCTAGCTGTGAGTTTCGGTGATTCGAACTCTGGGTGCCTCATTTTAGTGGTTGATGCATGCTTTCGAAAACAAGCTCCTGTACAGGTCTGATACTTCTGTAGGACGAAATGTTACGTTCGAACACCTCAATAATTCGGTGTAGGTTCGGTTTATCCATTTGTATAGTACTCAGCACTCTCTGGAGGGAACGTGCTGCTACAAACTTCCCTAGTCTTCCGGTAGACGGTCAGGGTAGGAGAGCGACCCCTCCAGATGGAGTCGTGTCTAGCTCGTGGGACGGAGGAACACTCGGTGTTCGGGAGACCAGAGATCCTACGCCCTTCGTTGGGCGAGACCTCGAAACTGATGCGTTGAGCTGAGTTGCAACAGCAAGAGATCGTCTAACTGGCGAAACAATCCATTAGACCAAGAGTGGTCGAATGTCCGCGAACTCCTTTCCATCGGTGAGGTGAGTAGGGTAAACCCTAGTGGGATTGTAGGACTCTCACGCAGAGAGAGCCCCTAGTGATGGGTTCTGGGGGTTGAAAGGGGTAGTAACAGGATATAGAGCTGCGTGGCTAACCTAAACCGATGCGTCCCTAGGGTGGGAGCGAACGCAGCGAAGGCGTTGGAACTGTCTCTCCAGTAAGGAGCAGCGGGAGACCTAAGGTGGTCGACGGAATGTACCGTCTGACCCGACGAGTTCGGAGGGCTTGGAGGGATCTCCTTGGAACCAGGGACAACCGAAAAGGTTGGAAACCACCTCAATTTAGAGGGCCGGTGCACTAGACGAGCAACGTAGAGCCTACTGGCTACGCCGTCCGTTTTGTCCCTAGAGTGGGGGGACGCGGAGCGATGCTCGAGCAGCTTCCTCCACCGAAGGTTTTGCTAAGGGATAGCACGCAAATTTAGAAAAAAGGCAAGTTGAGAGTACTCGTCGGTACCTCTCAGGGATCGCTCTGCTATTCCAAGCTCCCTTATTTATTTAGAGGTAGTGGTAGCTGATCTACGTAAATTTATCCAATAGTTTGGATAGTCCTAACGCGCAACGTATGGCAACATATCCATATCTGGGGACTAACCCTGCCTCCCTTAAGGACAGCTTTCACTTGCAGTATCCTCTTCCAGTGGAAGGGGCGTAGTAACCTGGGGGTTACTCCGGTCCTTACACCTAGGTGGTGGGATGCCAATGGCGTTTACACCTATAATAGTGTTTTGCACTTAGTGCAGTGTGACACGAATTGGACGTGAATTGGATCAGTGGGGACTTGCTGTACTGCAAGTTTCCCCACGTGTCAGGGTTTGATAATCATTCTGTACATCTAATTATTGATGGGAATGCAAACCACTGAAGTTTGAAATTTTATAAACAAACCACTAAGGTTTCGAATTTACCTAACGGTAATTATGAGCGCACAGTCAATGAGGGTCAACAACTGTAGGTTGCATTTGACATTCTTACTAAAATTTTCTTGCCTAATTCTCTGCTTTCTCGACTAGGGGTTGTTCAACTTCTTCACAAATGTAGTAGCCAGAAAGAAGAGATGTGCATGTTGTGCACCATCGACGTTGTCAAACTTGGACACTGCCTCTGGGTCATCCTCCCTCCAGGTGGGAACCAAATGAACTTTTCCAATTTGTTCCTGAAGTTGGTTCGAGACACCTAAGAATTTTCTTACAATTCCACCGCCTGGATAACTCCCCCGTCTACCTCTTTCAATACTGTTGCAAGAGTGTATACGAATTGCACACTGAAACCCTATCGGGGCTATCAAATTCACTTCATAAATCTACGCACATGACATTGAATAGAACTTGGTCCCGTCGGATAATTTCGTCTGTTACGAAAGGAATGCATTTTACAGACAACTGGTTATTATTAAGTCGGCCGTGGTTCGAACATCTGGGCGACATACCTGCATAACAGCAGTGATCGCATTCTTCGTCAGCCTCGTTAGCAAATGGGCGGCCGCAATTACGGTTTGTCGGTACGGGTCGAACAAATGGGAATCCACCGGCAATCTATCAATTGTACGCGGAATTCGGCCCCAAGCACGGTTGAACTCACTCATCTCTGGGGTATTGCAATGGTAGTTCAGGATTTTCCTTCTCTTGGAGACCCAAAGGTCTGAGATGTCCTGGAGTTTCAATCGCACGCAGATCACATACTATTTCCTTTCCAAAGGCAAAGGATGATGCTTGGATGTTGATCTCCATAGTAAATCCTTACCAGATTCAAGATGTCGTACCTATGTGATGTATCTAGAATCTGCACACCGTGCAGAGGGCTTTAGAATTATGCCCTAACAAATGTAGAGTATATACGGCACCAAGACAGTCTGCATTTTGATCAATGACGTCCAGGAATAACACAGAATCGTCTCCATTCGCATCCTGTCTTGGAAACCCTTCAGTTACTCCTTTCGAGATGTTGTCCACATTCCGTTTCATACTGAGATTTGTCGAAACACCCGGTGGCGTTCGGCCGACTAACCTTACTGCGTTACAACCTGCCCTGTACTCTGGGGGTATCCCAACAGGCAGAAAGTAGCAAGCACCGAAACTGCTGCTGCGTCCCTGGAATCCCCCAAAGTCATCAGTGTATAAATTGAACCTGTACCCAGAATACCTTCTACAATCTTCCGAAATTCCGGGATTCCCTCCTTTCTCTCTCTTTTATGGTGGCGTCCATGTTAGAGGTAAGAAGCTTGCCTTATTTTTATTCCCAAAGGCTGGGATGGCGGACTTGTATAGTATTTTATCTTATCAGTGTTCACGTGTGCGAACAATTGTGCGGTCTGACAAATTGGCATGTAGAGCAGCGACGTTTTGTTGTTTGTAAGGTCTGAGAGTCCCCCTGGCGCTGCGAGCAATGAAGATTTGGGGGCGGAGGGGTAGTGATTTTGAGGGCTTTAATGATTCTTTGGAAGTGTTGTCGGCCAAGCGGTTTCGTGAAGACGTAGGCCAGCATTTCGTCCGTGGGTTTGTGGTGTACGGCGATGGTTCCCCTTTCAATGTTGCTATGTAAGTGATGAAAGCGTATTTCCATATACTTTCGGCCCTTATTGGGTGCGCTGTTTCGAGCGACGAGTACGGCAGATTTGCTGCCTATGAAGAGAGATATGGGTGTTGTTTGTGTATTAGGTCGGTGAGACGTTTGAGCCAGCTCGTCTGTTGTGCCGATTCGGAGGAGGAGATATACTCTGCTTCCAAGGTCGAAAGGGCCACGATATTTTGCTTGCGTGATTTCCAGTGTATGTGACTGCCATTGTAAAGGTGTACTATCCCAGAGTATGAATTTCTGTAGAGGGCGTTTGCTTAGTCAGCGTCGCTGTAGGTGTGGATTTGTTGTAGGTCGTGTTGTTTTGTTCCGTATATGATGCCGCAGGATTAGCTCTTCTTTAAGTACCGTAGATGGTGCTTCAGTGTTTTCCAGTGAGCTTGTGTGGGGCGGACGTATGTGATGAAAGGAGGTTTTTCAGGTGGTAGATGTTCGGTCGAGTGCTGTCCACAAGGTAGCGGATGTCGCCGGTATTTGTCGGAAAAGGGTAGAGCGGTGTTCGTCTAGTGAGGGGCTGTCAGGTAGCTTATCGGCGTTGTCGCAGTCCGGGTAAAAATAGTCTCTGGGGCTGCAGTCGCTCATTGGTAGCTTACTTAGTACGGTTTTTACTGCATGTGGCAGGGACAGGAGTATGGATCCGTTAATGTACCGTTTGACTTTCCAATTGAGATACTCGGTGACGGACCCTGTTCTCTTGATTGTGTACTTACAAGCCAATGATTTGTAGAGTGCCTCGACGATTGTGGGTGGGAGGAGGCTGCGAGAAAATCATCGATACTGACAGCTATGAGTATGATGCGGTGGTTTGTGTTGTCTTGTTTTTAAAAACGGCAGGGATCAGTTTGTGAATGTGTGTATCCGAGGGCTCTGAATTTTGCAGTGAGGGAGTAGTTGTACATGTAGTCGGCAGTGGGAGTGCTAACGAGTTGCGGCGCAAATTCAGGCACTTCCTGAGAGCCTGTAAGATCAGTCAAAGCGAGCGTGTTCCCTGATGTAGACGATGTTGTTACGGTCGTAGTTCTCGTGCAGGTACGCTTCTGTTATATCGAAGTATTCGAGCGTGTAGTAATGGGCGGCGGCTAAAGCGAATACGAGACGGACTGTGGGTAGTTTTGCAATGTGCGAGGTGATGGTGTCGGGGTTGAATTGTGTGCCTGGCATCATCGTTTCGGCGTAGACGGCGCAGCATGCTTTCCGTAGTTCGATCGTACCCTCGGGCCGGCGGTTGTACTTATATGTCATAGTGAGGGGGATGATCTTTGTGTCGGTGGGAAGGTCTGAGTCTTTCACGCGTTGTATGGTGTTTATGGAGTTCGTCCGTGTGGGATTCTGCCCAGTGATGTGCGTCAGTGTAGAGAGTGCTTGTTTTTGCGTTTTCGGTGCTAGTGTGTCGGTCGTTATAATTGGAGGTTTTGTTGTATGTGCCGCGATGTAGACGTGTGCCGTGCGTTGTACGGGATTATTTTGGCGGGAGTAAGGTTTAAAGTATGCGGCGCGCAGGAGTTGGTTTTGGTTATTGGTCCGACTAAGGACAGTTAAACGTGACATGGAGTTGCTATACATGTAGAGTGCTGACTGGGCCCGGGTGCCAGCTTTGTGCTCCTTTTATGCACCGGTATCGTTCCCAATTGCCCCAACGTCTGGCGTTTGGTCGGGGTAGGAGATTTGCAATACCACCGGTGGTACGGGGAGGTGGCGATGGACTTTTAGAAGGATATTCTGTACTGGAAGGCGGCGTCTCGGATGGCATCCCCCCAGAATGAGTCTTCAAGGCCGGCCTGGTACAGGAGTGCGGGAGCTACTGCAACCAAGGTGTGGTTAATGCGTTCCTCGATATATTTCTCTTTTGGTTGATATGGCAAGTGGGTTTGTATGTTCTCCCCTGTTGCACGTAGAATGTTTTGGTATTGTTGGTGTTGAATGCTTTGGCGTTGTCGCTGCGGTATATGAAAAGGGGGTATGCATGGATGTCTTCTAATAGCTTGAAGTTGAGGGGCATTATCTATGGGACTTGTTTACGATCGGGTATGAAATAGGAGATGGCATTATGGCTGATGGCATCGATGAAAGTGAAGAAGTTGCAGTTTTCGTGCCAGGAGATAGGTTTGAATGGTCTACATATGTCAGAGCTGAGGTACACACCAACGAGGAATTGGTGTTTCGGGATGGGTTTGTGTGCTTGTTACTTCGTTTTGGCCGGAGATATAATGAGCATGACATCGGTGGGGGTAGGGCTCTTGGTGTAGCGGAGAGAATAGAGGTTGTGAATTGCTGTACCAGATTTTGGATCGTGTTGGGGCCTACATGTTCGCGAGTTAAATGTAAGTGCCAGTGCTAGTATGACCACTATAGTTCCGTGAATGGTTTTCCAGGTGAAGCGGTAATATAATGTTGAGGCGGGGGAGGTAGGGAGATGTTGTAGTTTGGGATGGTGAGTGTGCGAGGGAATTTTGTTGGTGTAGGACGCGTCGGTTCACTTTTAGATAGACTTTGTGTGGATCGTGGGATCGTGCGTGCGGCTAGTGTTGTCTGTCGCGCAGTACCATTGGGCGGCGTTGTGGGGTTCTGTGATTTTCCGTCAAGTTCATATAGCCTGTTACGCCATGTAGCGCTTGTAGGACCAACAGTGGTGTCCTAGATCATGCAAGAACCGCTGTAAGGCGGCGGCAATTAGTGGTTGCGTGGGGTCCTTGGTGTTCAGGATGCATCAGTGTGATTCGTCCGAAAATACCATGCTGTTCTTCTCGGCGATGTCCTTCACGGACAGGAGGTTTTCCAGCAGGGCGGGGTCGCTATGGCGTCTGTCAGTTGTAATTATGCTGTGTCGGGAAGAGGGAATTTGAATTTGGCCGTGGTTCGTATATTGCAGTGTGGTTTCTGTGGGACAAAAACTACTTCCCAAAAACCAGGGAGTCGAACACGTGTCCACAAGGACAGACTCAAGCGGGAGCGATGGCCGCATGACAACACCATTGACAAAGCTCCGCCACTTGGCAGACGTGGGCAACCTGGGAGAGCGTAAGCAACGGAAGGATAGCTTACAGTAGCCACTGGACACTCTTCGGTGTTGCATCAGTGCCCCTGTAATGGCACCTGTGCCCATCCCAGCTCCTAACATTAATGGCATGCACTAGGCGGCATTACAGTCAGGGCCTCTCCGTACTTAATAGCCGTCGGGCCTCTCTTGTTGGCCGATCACTAAAGTCGCCAAGGAACCACCCTTCAAGTTTAGTTTCTGCTCCACGCCTAGCTTGCCTATGCGGTCATTCGAGGGTTTGTTTATTGGATTTGTACCCCTATTCGCGCTTCTACGCCCGTCTCCGTGGCAACTCAGCTACCCTCGCGCGGGGCTGTTTGCTCAACACGATTTCCAGTAATCGTCATCAAGATTGCCAGGAAAACCAATCCTTGGCCAGGATCGGTGAACCTGCGGCTCTTCGACCTTAAAGTACCTGTCCGCGCGCGTGGGTCTCTTCACTGAGCCTCTCCAATCAATCTCATGAACATCCTTCTCTCCCTGTTCGCTTCTCTCCCTGTAAGCTCTACCATGGTACCGGCCTCATAACAGGACAGTTATATAGCGACTCCTTACGGCGGTTCGTGCTTGGTCTAGGACAGGACCTTTACAGTTGGTCTGCCAACCTAGAAGATTGACGCTTGGAGTTTTGTTTTCGAGGATCGCTCGTGCGATGAAGGAAGTTTCACAGGTGCGAACCAAGCGAAACTCATCAGTCTTTCTTCTGCTACCAGGCTATTTCCAAGGAACCAATAACCGTGCACCCCAACCCGGCTGCCAAAACCGATCAAAAAGAATGCCTGAAGCCAGGGTTCCAACCCGGGAAAACCTTTTCAAATTCCTCCCGTCCGCCCCATTTTATGCCCCTTACCCCTTTCCCCCTCTGTCTGAATGCGAAGCCGTTTCCGGCCCTACTATGGCAGACCACCCATAACCCCCACCAGGACCCGGAATGTACTATCCAGACGCGTTCCGGGACGGCGTACCAGCGGACCGCCATGGACGCCTCTCCCCCGGGCTCAAACTATTCCACACTGACCTCCTGCCTTCGGATACCCAAATCCGCCGCCTACAGGGGCACGCCGGTCATAGTCACGACCCCATTGGCCTCAACCTCCACCAACCCGGCCCGGTCGCAAATAGGGGTCACCTCCACGGTCCTCTTGTCTACGGAATCGTTCGTGGGACCCCCTGCCGACACCCCCCCGACGCCCATTGACGTCTCAGCCGCTCCTTTTCCGTAACCAATTCCAGCTGGACCTGTACGGATGGACAGCAATTCCCTGCAGGAACCAATCCCGCTCCCTCGTCTGGTGGACCCGCCGGTCGTTCCATCGTCGGGAACGGAGGGCACCTTAATCTGCGGGTACGCCTCGGACCCCGCCCAATTGCCATCGTCCTTCGCGGGTCTGGCATACAAGATGGCCTAAATGGGCTCTGCTACACCACGGCGGTCGACGCTGGCACTGCCACTATACGTCCTCGGGCAACCGCCACAGCTCCCGCCAAACCAGCCAGTGTAGCCACAGACATAGGCAGCCCACACCCTCGCGGGTCACCCCGGGCTTGTATTTGCAGACTATATCCGGTAGTTGATTCATGCGGAGGTTCCTGAAATTTTACGGCAGGCACAAATGATCGCCGACGCCGCCGTCTCCGACGCTCTATCCAGCCTCCCGAGCAAGATGGCGGACCACGCGGTCGAGGAATCCACAATGGGGGTATCGGCAACCAAAAAAACCCGCCCGTCGCGCCTCGCACCACCAGCATCCCCGGTGCACACCGAACCGCACGGGTCACCCCGACCCACGGATCCGATCGACCCGGCCCATTTCATGAAAATGATGGAAAACCACGAAAACCGTAGGGAACCACCGGGTGCAGGTTCAGGAGGGTCTCCCAGTCCCCCGAATACCCGGGTATCGACGAGATCACTCCCCTTAACGAGCTCTTCACAAAGCCGCCGTCATATTGCACCTACCTTCTCCGAGATCTCGACTCGACGTTTGACGCAAACGCCGCTAGCGAATTGACCGAACTGTCCAGACACGTTCGTCATTCGATGCATACTGAAGCCTTCACGGGAAGGGACCGGAAAGCGATCCTGGCGTTTCTGGAGAACTTTAAGCGCAGCTGCGATAAAACGGGAGTGTCCGAAAGCTGCGCCTTACCCCTCCTCCGATATTTCTTCAACGGGGAAGACCAGGAGGCATTCCTGACATACGTTAGCCAGGAATTCAGAGGCTACCGCCCGGGCGTGGAATCAGTCGCGTCCTACCCCGAAGCCGTTCAATGGCTCCTACTAGCGTATGCCGACGAGGGAGACATTGCGAAGGCATACCGCGAGGTGTCTCAGATGACACAGGAGTTGAAGGAGACCGACGAACAATTCGCTCTTAGGCTACGCCGCAAGGCCATCCGATGCGGGTACGCATTTGCCGACCGCGTCTTGGTTGCGATCTTCGTAGAAGGTCTCAAGGCCTACGCACAACACCTCATACGTAACGCACTGTCACGCAACCCTAAGACAAATTCAGGGAAATGGTCGCGATGGCTCAAAGCTATGGAAATACCCATCGCGAGAGCCACCCCATCCCCGACAGTGAACAAATTATCAAGCGATCCGCACTCGTCATGGAGCCACAGACCGATGGACTATAAGTACTTGCGATTTAAACCAGTCCAGCGAAAGACAAATCCCGATCTCGTCCGCCCCACTTCGCCACGACCCGCCCCACAGCCGTACG
>JAUBNZ010000274.1:0-19735 GCA_032355485.1 Bonnemaisonia californica
TCTGCTGATCTCGGTGGGGTTACGTGGTGACTTCGGCTGTTTCTTGCTGCAGTGTGTTTTTTTGTTAGAAGGCGGGCCAATTTTTGTGATACTTGTAGCTTGACGTTCGTTACGATGCCCGTTGTGGTGGTCGTGCTGTGGGTCGTGTTTCCCGCTCTTAGCCTTTGGCTTGGATGCTGTACGACTCTTTGACTTGAGGGCGTGTCCTCCTCCAGCAGTGGTGCTGACTGTACCGCCTTGTGTTGTGTGCTCATTTTTGTGCTTTGCTGATAGTGCTGATAGTGGTGGGTGATTGGCGTTGTCGACAGTACCGTAAGGCATGTGAGCTCGGAGGTCGTTGCTGAAAGTACTGTGAGCCACGGGAGATCAGGCACGGTCACGTGTTTTGCAATTTCTGGATCGGGGGTTCCTTCCTCCTGCGGGTTGGCGTTGCGCTGGCGTTTTGCGGATACTTTCGCGATCTGCGCCCCGCCGGCGCCAGAGGCCACTTTTCTTCTTGGCGCTTTTCTCGGGGAACGAGGCAAGGCTCTGGCGTGACTGGATCAGGAGATATGGTTGAAACAATTCAGCACCGGGTAATATGCTGCCACTACTGCCGTTGCAGATACTATGTGGTATTTGAAAAGGTGCGGGCGAGAAGAATGGACTGTAAGGGAGCACGAGGACCGATTACTGGGGGGTCCGCCCGCAAGAAAACGGCCCCACTACTGCTACCCCCAGTAGGGGCGGACCAGCATTCTTGTTTGGTCTTTTTCAAGAGTATCCCAATACGGTTGTTCTTTGATACAGCGACAATCTTACCAATAGAGTTTTGAGGACGAACCTGTATTCCCCTCCAGTGTTACGACAAGTGTTTTCGGACGAACACTGTTTTTACCCCAAAGGCATTGCGGACGAAATTCACAGACAAGTTGTCGTTTATCTCTGGTTACTTCGGTTTTATTTCTCCATGAGCCGACACCCACTGATGCCCCACCACGATCAACCGGGATGTCATACGGAAACTTCCTACCTCGAACGCATGTGACGTGAGCCGGACATGGTTCGAAGACGCAGAAACACCTAGAGCAGGATTTTAACCACAACCACACTGACACAGTCAGCACAACCATGAACCCTTCTGTAACTGGCCCCCGCTATCAGCAATCCACACAACCCAAATCTGTCCCCTGTAACGATCTGGAAAGGCCTTGCTGACAAATATGCAACCAAATCGGCTCCTCAAATCGCATTGTCTGAGGTGTCCCGCTCCACCTTCCAAACCGTACCCCAAAAATCTTGTTACGAATACCTAAAGTACATCTCCGAAGATAATTCCCCACAAACCCAGCACTCTGACAACCTTCAATACTATTGACACCCCAGGGAACTCACCGCAAAACAAAATCACGCAGGGTACAAAACCTAATACCACCCCAGCCCCTTCCTTTGCCTTCTGAATTTCCTGTCCAAAAACGAACCCCGGAGACCTCAGGTTCGTGCTCACACCAATCTACCAACCTTGTCTCCATTGCTACCGCTGAGATACAAACTACGAGGGAAAAGACCTCACAACCATCCTTACTATCCAACCGCAATCAAGTCCGTTGTCTCAATGTACCAAGCCCAAACCAATTTCCCCAGTACCAAAATCCCGATAAAAACACAAATCCTACTTCCCACTGAATACAACATGAACAAAAACACATTCCCCAAACCACACTTCACTCTTGGGATCCAGCACATAACACCCACACATCTCAAGAACAACTTCACGAAGGCCAATACCTCTACCACCTCACGATATTCATTGGAGTACAAGCCTCCCAAGACTTCCTCAACAAAGCTTTCCAATCGTTTTCCTGGTTGCTACGGTGGCAAGTGTAGAGAGCAACCAGCCCGACACTAAAGACATAATAAAGACTATAGAATGCAGAACCACCCTCCATCTCAACGGTATCGAAGAGAAAGCCGATGAGCAAGCCGCCTGGATCGTCGATATGCTGCAGAAATTAACAGCCGAAAGGTCCCCCAATTGACACGACCCCAGACACTCAGCATATCCCGTGCCTAGCCCAGCTTTCATCCATGAGCCCCTCACATATCAACCCGGAAAGCTACTTGCACCATCTTGCAAGCCAAAACCTGCTGCACGGCGAGCAAGCCATGATCAACCGTCGAACCTCTCAGACCTTGAGGCAGAAGAAAACCGCTATGCCTTCTGCAAAACCCCAAGAGGAACAGGTAGAAACGAGAACACTCATGAACGCACTCAGCGGCCCGCCACTGGGGAACCGTAACGACCTAAGCTCGGAACCCATGGAATCATACTTCGCGTTTACGCAAAGATGTCCCATTGCTACAATACATCGAAGTTTCATGGACAGCCTCCTCCGCGGAAATTTCCGCGCTATGTGCGGACTATCGTTCAACTCATCCAAAATTATCGAAGTAGTATACGAAGAAGATGAACTCGACACCCTCATAGCAGCAATGAAAGCCCTCAATGCGACGTTGGTCAGGGACTTTGACCCCCCGATCCCTCCAGAAAGCTCACCCCGGAAATCCAATGGCAACTACATTGCACAAAACACATACCTCCTCCAAATCGCAACGGGATGGATTCGCAGCTCCCGACGAGTGCCCACGTCCACACGGGCCATTGATACCGTGAGAAACTGGAGGATCTCCTCGATACAAACCCGATACTGAAGGCCTCTGTGAGTTCCCTTAGAAAAACGTCCTCAGGGAAGAGACCCCGCGCCAACTAAACCGACACCCTTCCGCTCCACTGAAAAGAAAGCTGAACCTGGCCCATCCACCTGCCAAAAATCCTCCAACACCGCAGACTTCGTCAACAAACCTTACGGGGTCCCCGGATGAACATCATTAAATTTAGCCACCTGGAACATAGCCGGGCTCAGCAACACCGAGTCCAAAGCTCTCCTCCTCATGACACAAAACCACCTCGACGGCATGATGGTCACCGAAACCCATCTTCCATTAAAACACGATGTAGCGCTCTGTTCCATCCAAACGTTCGTACTAGCCGATAGAAAGTCTGATCTCGGCCCCTACAACTGTGGAGCGGCAGTGTTTGCAGCTAGTACAAAACACTTACACATCCAATTCACACTCACCCCTCCTTCCACATCTCCTCTTCGCTTTACCAGGCCATATTTGTCACGGTCAACAAGGTAAACGACGTCATGGCCATACCCTTGAGCCCAAAATCCCCACCTTCTGCTTTGTCATCCCTGCTGGATACAATTAACTCCCGCTGCAGCAATAGACCCACTGTAATTCTGGATGATCTAAACGCCCGCCACACTGATTGGCGCACGAGTAGCAACCACCGTGGACGGAGCCTCAAAAATTGGGCCCTCAAACACCACTTCAAAATTTACTCCCATCCTCCCCTAGCTTTCGCAGCAGCGGAAACCCATCCCACCCCAGCATCCTCGACCTGACTCTGCCTGAACACTGCCGGCAACATAAACGCAGTATCCCTCGTGGCCAAAGGACATGCTACAGCGATCATGAACCGGTGGAATTCTCCCTGCCTAAAGTACCGACCTCCCTCCACAAAATCCCCCGTATCAGCAAAACGAATCTCACAAATCTCCGAAAAGCTGCTACTGCACAAAAAGAATACGACCGCACAATACCTCGTTTTAATGTACTGTTGCAGTCGGTCTCTACTGCGGTGGATGCTCAAATCATCATCGATTCAGTGCCAGAGCTGATCACCCACCCCTGGGCCTCTCAACTACGCCAATGATGCCATGGCGAGGAATTCTTCTGGAACGCCGAGATAGAATAGCTCTCCAAACTACGTGCCACGGCTTTCAGGGGAATCACTAATCTACTGTACCCTCTAGCCAATCTTGACTTTAAGTAACTACACAACGGAATCAAAACTATAATCAGAGCCCGAAAAAACCGCCTGGAATTAGAGAAAGTAGACGCCCTGAAAAAACTTCCCATTGTCAACCCTGGCGACCTCTACTAAAACTCGAAAGCGTCGGATGCACACCAGGGAGAGAGAGGACCGCATCAAGGGCATGCGCCTCGGACCATCAGACTTCAGACTTCACTGCACAAATAGCCTCTAACCTACCTCTCTTACTGTCAGCTATCCCGCCACGAATCGCAACAACTATCAGAATGCGCAAACACATATTCTGGGGCATTCGGTCAGGGCCGAAGAACCGGTCACCAGGGATCGAAGGCGTACACGTCGGAATGCTGCCACAAAACACACCCATCTGGGCCGATGTACTCCTCGCAACTTCCAAACTATGCGCCGCTTCTCTACATCCCCCTCCGCGTGGAATGAAGCCATATTAGTCCCTCTTCACAAGCACGGGGCGCACAGCGATCCAGCAAACCACTGCCCTATCGCTATGCTATTGCATTCCGTAAATTAATAAGTGCTGCGGTCGAAGAACAGGTGAGAACGCTTACTTAACTCAATGAGATCCAGATAGGCTTCCAAAAGGGCATAAATACAATGATGGCTACCTCCCAAGGGGACTGCGCGTTCCGGCCCGGGGGTAATCACATGACCGCGTAAGTCCTCAGGAGCGCATACAGCCTAGTAACAAGAGGGCGCCTGATTCGAAGATGAAGCCAGCTCATTCCTTCCCACATCACAGCTATGATCCACCACCTGTTGCTACCAGTTACAATCCCAGCTGTGGGAGACCCCATCCTATCCACAGCTTTACAGGAAGAAGAACTCTAGCAGGCTGATCTATTGGGTTCTATCCTCTTCAATTTATACATCGAACTCTTGGGTACGCAACTACAGGTGTCCCTTGATAAATTTCTCACCAGGCCACCCGCGAAAGTCTTCTCTGACGATGCAATCCCTCGTCTAACAATCCCAGAGGAGCTGTCAAGAGGCCTCGATGTTTGTGAAAAATGGGCAACAGAAAATGGAATGGTTCGGTCTCCCACTAAGTGTTCGATCCTCCTGCCCCCAACCGTATCTGCATCTTCTCATACCTTCCAATTAGGAAAAGGAGTCATATCCGTCAAAACACAGGCAAAGTATTAAGGATTTCGGCTTACGGCATCCGGTACCAAGAGCGATGGCATGGCTATGAAGTTCAAATCGGCGCACAAAAAGTTCCGATCTCTCCTACACGCCAGAAACTTGAGGCTGTTACTCGCAGCCCTGCCTCGCCCGAAAGGGTGGGGTAGGGTTGAGGAGGACGAGACCCCGCTTACCCACGACCGGAAAAGTTTGTGGTAAGGGTTGTACGCGGAGCGTCTGTGCGTGGTCACCGACCAGCCTGCATTTCCCTTAGGAGGAAATTTAGTTCAGATAAGATATTCCGGGGGACGGCCACGGAAGTGGTCGTTGTAGCGCCGGGTTTTCGGTTTGGAATATTCTATAAGTTTTGGGAATTAAAAATACGATGCAGTGGCCGGTTTAGGCCGCGATGCATTCAATGAACGGCATTCTCAACCCAAGGAATATTCTAGATGCGCGGAGCGCGGGCACTTCTCGGTTTCGTTTAGCGTTACAACCGCTGGTGTTCACTGGCGTGATCTGGCGACGAACACGGCCCGTTCGGTCACAGAACTGTACTTGAGTGAGACCAATAAAGGCATCCCTCAGTGAAAGGCATCAGACCACTCTCGAGCGTGAAGTGCCCACACACAAAGCTCTCTCTCTCTACCCCAGTCCACGTTTCTATCGCTGTTCAACATTCCCTGCCTTCTACAGTAGACATTTTCAATCAGCTCTCTACTAGTTGTCACATCGTGCAGGGGATACAAGGAGGTTTATAGGACGAACTCGAGCTAACGACGTACCACGTGTGTGGTACGGTAGCACGCCGTGTAGATGAGAGTTTGTAGGGCGAGCGTAGGGCATTTGAGGCGACGTAGAGGCATGCTGTGTGCTAACTACGCCGACTCCTTCCTCGTCAGGGGAAGGTAGTTGAGAACGGCGCGAGGCGTGCTGATCCGCAAAGTTAGTTGCAAATTCAAATGGGGAAATGTTGCTTGCCTTTTTAGTTAATTGGAAGAGTGGTTGAAACCGAGGCTCCGCCCGTGGACATCGTTGAACGGCACCGGACTGGACGGCGTCCCAGATTCGGGAAATTAGACATTGGCCAATGGGAGTGCAAAGTGGGAGATCGGAAGGTACATACCGTGGTTTTAGTATATGGGCGAGTAGCAGTTCCGTTGCGGGCTTCGCTGACAGCGTCCCTGTCGTTCAGTTCTCATTTTTAGTACAGCACGTATTTGTATATGGTGGAAATGAAAGTCGGAAAGGAAATGATGCGAACTTTGTAACACAAAACACAATTTAATTCAACTTCAACACACTGGATTCAACTTCATCACAATTTGATTCAACTTCTACACATTTTCAATTCAACTATTTCAATTCGACAATTTCAACTTGATAAGTACCCAACTACAATACGTCGGGGTACACTACATTATCTGTCTTCCTATCGGCCTGCACTCCATTGACCAACAGGTTGCCCGAATGAGTAATCCGAGCCACATATAGCTGGCCTTGTGAGAAGAATGGGTTGGACAGATGGAGGCCAAGCTTGCCTGCGAACGATAAGCCCTGAGCCTTGTTCACCTTCATGGCGAAGCACACTCGGATTGGGTACTGTACCCTCACGAAGCCCGGTACCGGGTAGTTCTCGTCACCGGGGCTGCAAGGCATTCGCGGTAGAGTGAACCTGTTGCCCTTGTGTGTGCCGATTGCCACTCGTAGATGCAGAATCGTATGGGGCATGCGATCGATGATGTACCGGGAGCCGCTGCTGTGGCCGTGTGAAGGGTCCAAGTTGCGAAGCAGAATGGCCATGAAACCTTTCTTGAGATTGAGCTCATGATCGGGTAGCGTACCACCACCTTCAAGCTTATTGAGAAGCTCTACAGGATGGCGGAAGGCTTTCTCTTCTTTGTTCTCCAATTTTTTGTCACTCACTTACTGTCCGTACTGCCCAGGAACCATGCTGCCAACGGACCCATTGAGATCGGGAAGGTCACGGTTCTTGGCGGTGAGGATAGCTCGAGAAGTTAGCCATTCTTCGTCCCGATACTTTTCTTCCATGCCTTCGAATACTCCATTAATCATTGAAGCTTTGCTGTCTACCAATGTCACGGAGGTAGATAGCTTCACCGCCATTCTCCCATGGCGCTGCCGATTGACGCTGCCACCGGTCTCAGTTGCCCTTCCTTCTACCACTTGTAGCAAGTAGTCTGGGAACTGGAGGGCGATAGAGTCTGCATTGGGATCCTGTCGCTGAGCAGACGCCCTCATTTTCCCTGTGAGCCGTAGAGTCTTCCAGCTGCTGTAGAGAGCGGACTACTTCAAGCATGCATTGACGCTCTGTCCACGCGAACCGCTTGGGACGACAGGGAGTATTTGTCTGAAGTCCCAAGAGAATAGCCCATAATTGTCTCTGAAAGGCAGGTTGACCTCTAATATGCCACGCAGAGTGCAGTCGACGGACTCCACACCGAAGCGATGGCACATGACTGCCTCATCCCATATGACGAGATCGATGGCTTTGATCATTTCTGCAGCTGCAGACCCTACGGTTATGTTGCACGTGGAGTCTGGGTCTGGTGGAGTGCGGATCCGAAAGGTGGAGCGAGCTGTGCGACCACTGCGGAGCAGGACTGTGGCGACAGCTGAAGTGGCCACAGGTAGAACTTGTTTTCCTTTGAGTTATAGGAATGCATGTAGCACATTATCCAAGAAAGTCTTCCCGGTGCCTCCTGGGGCGTCGAGGAAGAAGATGCGATTTTGCGCGGAGGGTGAAGTCTGTCCTTCGAGGATCGAAGAAGGCAAGGAGAGGTCCGGAGCAACTTCAGATACAATTTCCTGAAAGACGGCTTGGTGCTTCTCGTTAAGGCGCAGCACATCGCTTGAACCATTTCCGTGAGTTGTGCAGTGTCCAATGGCTGTGCTTCAGGCGGAAACAGAGCCGGAAGGTCTGAAGGCGGTAGAGGGAGTCCGAATTATTCTAGAGGCTTACTGGTCATTGAATACAGGTAGCCCTGTATCTCCAGCATTACATGTCCAAGAATCTGTTCGTGAAGTGCACCAGAGCATCGCCGGCCATGGCGTTTCTTGAAGTCCATGGCAAAGATACGTGTGTGACCCTCACAAAGGGCCCTTGGGGAAGAAGGCGCACAGAAAGTAAGAATAGTAGCGGACACATGAGTGAGAGGAGCGAAGCTTGAACGGAATAATTCTCGAAGAGCCCGTTTCCACTCCTCATCTTCTGCCAGAAGTCCGTGTTGGACTCATACCTCACGGAAGTTCGGGTGTACCTCGCCGCCCACTGTGCCAAGTGCCTCGAAGGAGCCATCCCCTTTGACATGTGTAAGGAGGAGCCTGAGGTATTACCTTTCTCCTTCCCTTGGAATCAAAGTGTAGATTCTTCCCACGACGTTTGTGCCTTCTCCTGAGAATGTGACCTGCCCTCCTTCGGTTCTTGTATTGCTAGCACGCGGTTTCCAGTACATCTTCCTCGGAGGAGGAGGAGGAAGAGTTGCAGTGCTGGAAGGAGGAGCAGGAGCATTAGAAGGACCTGCATCTCCTGAGGTGTCTAAAGCGCCGGCTCTTCGTACGGGCACAGTCCAAGTAAAGAACTTTGGGAACTTATCGTAGCGCAGATTCCTTGCCTCTTCATACTTGGCATTCGCGAATAACCACTCTGTGAGCGTAGTGGACGTTCTCTGCTGTTGTTCTGCAGCTTGTTGTTACTCACCTTCTTGGAAGTGGAAGGTGTGGTGGTTCTCAAAATGGACGGCAAGGCGAACGACGGATGGGTGCTTATCGACAATTTCGAAGCTGAGAAGGCGCAATGCTGCTTCCGAAGCTGACACGTACCTTGCATCCTGGAAGTTGGATATTTCATTAACCGTTTCGCCTTCTTGATGGAGCTCCATAGCCCCCGGTCAAGCCCCTTGCAGATTTACTTGAAGAGGTACTTTCTACTGCCGACTCGGTAAATGCAGATCCCCATGTGTACGTGGCACTCAAACATATGGAGGAGTTTGGGACTGTGCGCGACGACCCAAGAGCTGTCCACCAGCAAGTTTTGAAGCCTATGGTTCACTCGGCAGCGTTTAGTAGCATTATTCCCACCATCTTCGGGAGCTGTTCTCTTGCAGAGCACGTATTAATGATCCTCGGGAACGCCTGTGTCACTTCGGAATTCCTTGGGGAATCTCTTACCACAGTTTCCACTTCATATACATGGAGAACCTGTGTTCTCGGAGCCGCACGGTCCGTGTATCATGCGCTTAAGGACCAACTCTCTCAATTTCCCATCGGATTCGGGAGGAAGCTCTGCCGAAATGAGGATTTCCACGTTGGCTGGATCCCGGAGCCTTTCCTTGGAGTGCCGGTCGAGGATGAGGATGATATAGGCATGCGGAAGCCCTCTCTTCTGGAATTCCACGACCCAAACGTATGCAATAACCTTTCGGCACAGCTCTTGCCTCAAAACAATAAGTGCCTGTAGCTTCAGCTTGAACACGCGTGCAGTGAGGTCCGGTCTGTCCTGAGGCAACTGACCTGGCAGAAGCGAGTCCACAATCTCAAGCCACTTCTTGTTGCAAGTCACCGTGAGGAAGATTTCGGGGTGACCGAGCTTGTTGGACGTGGCAGTGATGTCCTTCATCTGCTTTCTAATGTACCGATCGCCTCCGAGGTAAGTGGAAGGTAACTCAATTAATTTCCCGGCTCTTGCAGCAGACGCCTCATCCTCCGCGCGCCCTGCATCGGCAAGGACATCGCAGAGAAGAGTATATTCCGATGACCGAAGTGCCCCTTGGTTATTTGGAAGGTATGAAAGCCTTTCTGAATCCCTTTTGCAGAATTGATCCACCAAGTATTGCTGGAAGTGTCGCTAGCCGTGCAGTATTGTACTGAACTATGTGTTCCTTTGGAACATCCGGGAGGAATAGTAGTGCAGCGGAATGAGCTTCAATAGTTCTCGAGCTCCAGCGATGACAGGGTTGCCGCCAGTGAGTTGCAGGCGAAGTGCATGATGCCACCCGTCTTCTCCGAAAGGGAACAGCAGTACGACGAGAGCGGATCATAGGAGAGATGGTTCACAGATATGTCGTGCAGATACTCTTCTCCATTTCTGCGAACGAAGGCTTGCCTGCGAACCACAATGTCCCTCTTCCCAACTACCCCATCGGCATTTGCATGAATTACTGCAGCCACTTCTGCGCCTGTTGGACCTTTGTGACTAGTAATGTGCTCAGCGGAGGTTCGCTTGTCTGCACGAATAACCATCCTGTACTCGACCGGTGGGGGCTTTCTCGAAGGGCCGAGTCCCTTAAGCTGGCAAAGGTGAGGAAGTAGGAGTTGAATTCGTGCAGTACACGTGTCAGATCATGGAGTACGTCTGCATCCAGATTGTCTACGTGTGCCTGCCTTACTTCAGTCTGCCTCTGAAAGTCTGTATCATGAATGTAGACAGACAGGAAGGCTGGCTGACCGCCTGGTCCAGGAAGCAGGCCACCGATCTGCTGATATAGGCAACCCTCCGAGTTCATAGTGGGTTGGAAATTGGAGGCACCCCAACCTCTCTTCGCCCACCTGGCTCTGACTGAAGCCCTGGGAAGAGCAGTATTGTAATCGCGGATGTAACGCCGGAAGCGACGTTCCTTGGTGCCTGTGGAGGTCAGAAGTTCTCTGAGAAGGAAAGGTGGATCGTGTAAGGCTGTGAGGGGAACGTTTCCTTTCTGGTAGCAGTTGGAGGACTGTGGAGAGCGCAAGCTTCTGTTCAGTATTTTCTCTCCAATGAAGCGTAGAGCACTGCAGTGGGGGCACTCCACATCTATAAGACCATGGCCAAGGTAGTCTGTCGCCAGGTTGGAGGTAAGTGAGAGCCTCCAAGTTCCCTTTCGTGCAGCTGAAGTTTTACTGGCCCCATGCTGACCACCTGTATTTCTAGTAGCTTCATTTCGAAGCGCTATTGGAGTGTCCTCCTCTGCTGTGTGGCCACCTGTACGTTTTTCCTGGGCTCTTCTTCGACGCATTGCTTTTGACGAGATTAGTCTGATTCGTTCCTTCTCTTCATTGGCTAACCTCGCTCGTCACCTCCTGCCTGTCTCACGGTTTGTAGCCATTCTCTATTCTCGCTGCTCTCGTGTCCCACTCCATAACTTCTGTGCCCTTCTTTCCGGCTGATAAGCCAATCACAGTTCTCCCTGCTCTGCATTTTATTGCCCTCTCCGAAAGGCCACTCGAAGGCGCTTCTGTTCCGTCTCCACTTCTCCTCTTGCCTCTCCAGACACGGAAGGGACTACGTTGGGCTGGATTTCGTCCCCGGACTCTTGATATTGATCCCTTGATTCCATTTTGTGTTCGTTTTGAGTGGTTTGATTGAGTTCATATTGCTCGCATGGCCAGTGCGCGTCACAAGTACAGGAAACTCAACTAAGCCTGCCACTGCCCGCTTCAGAAGGAACGTTCAAGTGTGAAACTCAAACTGACCCTCTGGTCCTGAGGAAGAGAACCCTGAAACTCTCTTCCAAGCGTTTGGAAGTATAAAGTATCACCTTTGCGTTCCAAACGGGCCGAATACTTTGGGTATATCCGTCACCAAGCACCGTGACCAAGTATTACTCGTCACTTTGGAGGCTTCCTTACAGAACACAGACGTTACCCTTGTTCTTCAGCTTTCAAATCAGGCGGTATCTCCTACAACGTAAAAGTCGATCGGGGCAGGCGGTGCTGCTCCGCAATAGGTCTTCTCTTCTATTATGCAGAGAAAACCCTTAGAGGCTTGCCTGAAGATAGCTGTACCTATGCCGAGACTGTGCGTCCCAGACTTCCTGTCCTAAGACCCTTCACACCACGAACGGACCCGTGCCGTTGCGTCGTTTGGCTCCTACCCGAAGGGCGCTGGAGGCCCTGTTCGCTAAACGTCTGGAACCGGGTTCGTTCTAGGGCAAATCTCCCCCGATTGGTTTTACAGCCCGAGACGCGTTGCTCGGCACTGAAGGTGGAGAGAAATCCAGGGATCTCCCAGCGAACCGTGGGGTACAGTGTAATCCCGCGCGAGCCGCTGCCTCAGTTCACTACACCCTCGCGTGCTGTAGGGTGTCTACACGTACACCAAAAGGTACACAGGCAACACCGGCAGGTTCACCGAACTCCGCTTTACAGCAGAGAAGGGCGCGAGTACCTGACGTTTTGGGATACTCCGGTTACAGATGCTGTCTTCCTCGCGAACAGTAGCACTTCGACGCTAGCCCAACAATGGGGGGTGGTCGGGAGGGGGAGCCACTTTGCGACCGGACGGACTGCTAATATTGACTACGGAAAGTGGAAACAGTGAGACATTTTATCGGTGCAGCCGTGAGCTGAGCATTGTAGACGTAAAATAGCGAAATTTTAAGTAAAATACGGGCTAAGGCACACCTCGAGGATCTGCGTACAGTGCAATTCAATCGCTGTTTTGCATCGGTGAGGCGCAGTACAACGTTCCAAAAGTAGAAAATTTAGATACATTTAGTGGTAGGGGCACCTCCGCATGCTGGCCACATTTTTATAAAAGTTAATGGTAAGGGCCCCTCCGCTCGCTGGCCATATTTTAATAAAATGTAATGCCAGGAAGTACCTCTGCTCGCTGGCCGCCTCTATCATACCAAAAATACAGCGCATAAAAAATGCAGCGTAGCACTTCGGCGACTGGACATAACCGTTCCCATGCCTCACCGCATACAGTACACCACGTAATACGTAGTATTATAAGTAATGTTATATTATTGCCTCCTCCGTTTACATATAATACGTATTATTATAAGAAATGTTTACATACGGTAGCGCATACAGTGCACTAAGTCCTATATATTATTAGTAGTAGTGTTATGTTATTGCCTCCCCCTTCCATTGCGTTTCCGCCTCCCCAACCCTTCGAGCATAAAGTACGGTGTATTTATTAAAAAAATCGCAGAATTATACCTAATTAATGAATACTGATAAAAATTAATTTATGAATGAATCCCGAATACTGTGGACTACTCCCCGTCGCAGATCCCGCATACAGTATATTATGCAGTATCCTGCCCACCTTGTTCTGCCATACCGCCTCCCGCCCGCCTACCGTCCGTTTGCCCATACCCCGCCCGACCGGCCCGCCGCACTTCCTCCCGCCCGGCGGGCTGCCCACATTTCCGCCCGCCCGGCTCCAGGATGCCCCTCAGTGTGCCTCCCGGTTTCCCCCTCCCCTCCCCTCGCGGTCCCCCACCGGGACGGCCGCCCAGTCCGCGGAAAGGAAACTTGGTGGAAGCTGTGGGAGCTGTAAGGGCCCACCGGTGCCCACCCGTGCACCGTTGTTGCCACTCGTGCCTTGCCCCCCTCCTGGTCCCCTCAAGGACACGTGGCCCGGCTCCTGCCCCCAGTGTGCCGCTCGGACCACTGCCCGCCCCGCCCCCGGTCCGACCGAAGTACACGTGGCGGCAGGTGGGAGTGGCGGTTGGGCAGAGGTCCGCCTTGCAATACCTGCGATTGGAGGATCACACGGACTGACGAACAACTTGCCCGAGCCAGCCATTTTAGTATAGGGGAGACAGTGGAAGATTACTAGTGATGGGAGGGAGGGCGCATGATTGGTGCGAGCGGACAGCTTTCTTTTGCCGAATAATTTGGGCTTTGTGTAGTATCAAGCCATTTTGGCATGAAACTACTGGGCCAGGCCCCAGGGTAACCTCAAGGCCACGAAGCACGCGACCATATGGAAATTTAGTTACGTGCTCTACGCGTCGCGATTTTCTAAAACCCGGAGAAATTTAGAGGGGACGTGAGCTTCACCGGTACAAACTACTGGAATCTGGATCCCCTTTGCCCGCGTGTACCCCGGATGGGCACACGAGTGCGCAGAGGGACCCAGACGGCTTTCAACGCTGCACCCACAAGGGTCACTCTAGTTCCCTGGGGTGCAGGAAACCGGACCTGAACCACCGCAGCTAGCTCGTCGCATCTGCCAATGGGCAGCCGCAATTTATGGTGACCGCCCATTACAGTACTGCCAGCCGATCCTTCACGGGTCGGTACGCAACAGTCAACTACCAGCTACCTCTTGCAGGGCAGCGGTGGAGGGTTGTGTAGTATTTACAGAAAGTTCCTGAACACCCTCCGGATACTAGTCTCCCTAGTAACCGGTAGCGGTGGGGGGAGAGCAAAGTATATCCTTTCGCCTCCGGTCTGAGGAGCCTCAGGCTGCTGCTCATGGCCCCTGCTTCGCTCGAGAGGGTGAGGTAGGGGTAGCGAAGTGGAATACCCACCCAACCACGGCAGGCAACGGTGGTGGCGAAGGGATCCTTGGAGGGCTGCTAGTGAGCTGCCGGCCGGCCAGCCTGTCCCTAAGGGGGATTGAAAGGTCGGCTAGGGTTTCGTGAGGCACGCCCACGGATGTGGTCGTGCCGGGGACAAAGGGGGGGTAGGACGGATGGAAGCTAACCGCGCACCACGTTTGGTGCGTCGTGCGGATGGTAGTTTGTGGGCGGTCGTGGGCAGTGAGGTCGACGGGGAGCCACGCTGGTGCTAACCGAGCCGATGCCTTCCTTCTTAGGGGAAGTTAATCGTGAACGGCGCGATACGTGCTTTTCCGCAAGGTTGAGTTGTAAGGTCAAAGGGGAGGTCTTCGCTGACTCTTTAGTTAGTAGTGTAGCTGCTTAGCTAATCCCTTAATACTATTGTACATCCCATTGCTTACACTATTAATAAATATATGAATTAAGCCTATGGTACCGCCAGGTGGTCGGCAACTCCCTTTGTCCACGTGGCTTACAGTGGAGCGAGCACCTACCGCCTTCCACCGCCATCCCGCGAGGGTTAGACGGCGAATGGTTGGTTTGGGCCGACCCGTAACGGGTGCGCCGGCGGTACTGTAATGGGCGGCCACCAGTGACGGCGGCTGCCAACTGGGAAGAGTGGAAGGCCAAGCTGCAAGGGCTCAGGTCCTGCTGGACTGGACCTGGGGCACTGGAGTGCCTCTTATGGGTCCAGTGGTGTCAGCCTCCTGGCCCCGCGCGCACACATGTGCCCATCCGGGGTACACGTGGGCGCGGGGGAATCCGGATTCCGGCAGTCCGTACCGATCCAGCTACAATCCCCTTTCCGAGCACGCGTGTATTTACGAAATACACGTGTGCCCGCGAAAATGCATATAACAGAAATAAATAATTCCCACCCTCGCTAGGCCCCGTGGGCATTCGTACGTTCTCTTAGTGCCGTACGCCTCCGCGGGCGCCGTGCTACTGAGGCCATCACGGGGCGGGGGCTTAGTAGTCCGGGCCAATAAGGCCTGGTACTACATTTACCAAATAATCAAGAGTACATTCGTAGCAAAATCTTTGGGCAGCTGAAGGCAGGCGAAATAGAGATTTTTGGCACTGCCGTTATCACTCAACCCAAAATGCTCGAAGTACTTGAAGAATGGTAATAGCAGAAAGAGCATCAAATATAAACTGAAATATTATGAAATTGTGTGATTATTATTATGCAGCTGAGCGCCAGCCCTCGCGTCCGCCTGCTTCTTCATCCAACGCCTCAACCAACCGTTCATTAAACCATGAAACAGCGTGAATGAAACAGCGTGAGACGGGAGGAGTGCTGAGGCAATGCAGATTTCCGCCCTCCGCGGCGCAGGGTGCCGCTCGGGCACGGGAGAGGCCGCAAGGCAAGGCAGCGGCCTCAGTCACAAATGCAAAGGCGAGAGCAGTACCTGCCACGCTAGCCGTGTACCGATGTACCGATGCTATGAAAGTATCTACGGTAGGGCAGCCGCAATTTCAGCCTGACAGCCGACGTCTACCGCGCACATACATATGTACTTACAGTAAACTACGGTACTGCTACCTGTACAGTACATGGCATGCACTGCAGCGGAGCAGTAAAAGCTTTGCAGAGCTGTAAATGAGCGCAGAGCAGTAAATCTCCCCAGAGCAGTAAATGAGCGCAACTTTACAGTTGCCCTACCTTGCCTGACTGACTGGGACACAGTAATTTCCGCCGCGTGCGTGTGAGGACCAGAAGCGCAGAGGGGGAATCCGTTTTCTACTGTAAAGCATCCAAATGCTACACTACACCACCGAGAGGTACAAAGTCTCGGCAGCCAAAACCTCTCTCTCTAGTATGAGAGCGGCGCGCGCAAGCGGACACTCACCGCATCCCAAGCATCGGCCGCCAGAGCGAACGACAGCCTGTATCCCGAGAACCACAGGGAGGAAAGGGACGGGGGAACACGGAACGGGGGAACGGAACGGGCGCCGTTGCCTCTCCCGCTCTCCGTGGGAATACGGGTCCTGCTCCCTCGCTCCTGTGTGTCCGCCCCTACTCCAACATGTTACCCGTGTCTGCGCCGGCGCCGCGTCGCGTCACGTCACGCCCGCGGCCATCGCGGCAACCCACAACAGCCCGACCACCCGCCGTCGCCGCTACAGCCGAGCACTGCGTACACATGGCGCCGGCCGGGCGCCCCTATCCTCATCATCATAATTTACGCCCCCATCATACGCGCCAACTCACAAACCGCCAAAACTGCAGCCGTAGCCGTAAATCCGTAGCCGTAAATCCGTAGCCGTAGCCGCAGCCGCGGCCGCGGCCCCTCGCAGAGCGCGCCGCAGCCTGCGGGATGCAGCACTGCCATCGGCCCCACTGTCTGTCACCTTACGTGACCATACGCACCAGAGCTATTCCATATCTCCATATCCACAGCACAACGAACGAGCGTCGCGCCTGATCATACACGCTCAACTTTTCTTTAATTTTACTTTACTTTATTATTCTAATTTTCTAATAGATGAACGTTTACATACCTTGTCTGTTTAACATAATACTAGTTCCGGCTACGATTCATAAAACTCGATGAAACTGAAACTTTATACAGTCATTTCATGGCAAACATTTCTATAAGCTTAAAATAGCTCATATTCATCCGTAGTACTAAACACTTCACAGACTCAGAATTATTCAGTTCTCCAAAGCAAAAAGTTATTTGTAAGTCGAATGTCTGTTTCGGCATCATGTTCGTAAGGGAGGTAAGCATACAGAGGACTCCATTGCGACTCTGTATGTCACAAAAGTACCAATCAATATCTCCCGCACTTGCCATAGAAGCCAGGATTGTATGAAGCGGGTAATATTGCTATTCAAATGGAAACAGGGGAACTTTTCAGTGCATTGCATGTTTCAGTCAATGTAAGTTTCTGCTAATTATCTTACAACCCAATAAATCTGTGTGTGTATACATTCAATTCATGTCAGTCAAGTTGATAATCTTAAAATCGTTCTAATAGAGCACCAACCACTTGACGAACTCACAGCTCAGGAGTTCTCCATATTGAAAGTCTCCGAAAGATTTCTTCCTCATCATCGACCAACCCTTTCGCTGGTTGGACTATTTTACATCACGTATCGGAGATCACCGGGTTCTCCCGGCAGTCTAAGAATCTCCTTTCTAGGAACTTCTTAAGCATGTTCGGGGTTTCCGCTTGTGTCTTTGAACGATTACTGTCGTACTTATGAAAATCTCCACACACACCCGAGATCCCAAAACATGTCCTCTGGGCTTTAATGTTTCTTAAGACATATTCGACGGAAACTGTTTGTGCTGTGTTGACTGGGGTGATGGAGAAAACTTTCCGAAAACATGAATGGGGTGTTATTGAACGTCTTGCAGAAATTCCAGTGGGTCGTTTCTTCCACATTAATCACATTTCACAATAATACGCTGTGTTTATAACTATTCTACAGATTCATTTATCCAACCGCTTCTCCAGTCCGTCATTTGAAAATTGCTTTATGACTGTGGAAGGTACAGATTGTCGCATACAGGAACCATCTCCGTTTAGTAGTAAATGGTATGGTCATAAGTTCAAGGGCCCTGGTTTACGTTATGAAGTGGGATTTAGCTTATCTAAGGGCTTCCTCGTTTGGGTGAATGGTCTCTATCCATGTGGAAGGTTCCCAGATGTCTTTTTATTTCGAGATTTACTCAAGACGAAGTTACAAGTCAGGGAAGTGGCCATTTCAGACAATGTTATTCTGACGAATGCTGCCGTGTTGTCCTAAATGAGGAAAATTCGTAGCTTTGCAATAATCTACAGGCGAGACATGAGACTGCTAACGCTCGCCTTAAATGTTTCCTGTGTTATCTGGATTGTTTCGCCATTACATCGGTAAGCACTCCGCCTGTTTTCACGCAGTCGCCAATATCTGCCAATGCAGTATTCTTGAGGGCAACATTCTGTTTGAGGCTTTCGCTGCTACATGACTTTTCAATGTTTTCTTTTGTAAACGTGCCCGTTTTGGCGTATCCTTCACATTTTTCCTATGTCTTTTCCGCCTTCTCGTCTTCTTGTCTATATAAATGTATACAATCCTGTACTCTCTGATGATGAGGTTGAATTGATAGTACGGACGCATATAACAGAGCGTATTTGTCCTCCGGAGCTTCTATTCGCTGAATGGCTCCTTCTTTCAAAACAAATACAGTGTCATATTGGTTCCGCAACCATTCTTCAAGTAACGTATGGTTGCACTTACACAGGTAGAAGCTCTCCCGTCTTTGGTTACAAGGAATGCAAGAGGATATAGCGTAATAATCAAAGTCAATAGCAGGGAGAAATATTGCACTTAGTATAATAATTTTACTAAGAAACTGGATAAGAGATACTACCCAGGAGATTGATATACTGTACCACGTAATCATTCTTTAGAATGAACACTAAATATCTTGCATGGCAGAGAATATGCAAAGATTGAGACCAGTATAAATAGCATAGTTTAGCAGCTACGAGGAGAAGTGAAGGGTATCATTCTCCAAAGACAGAACTGATCACCCAGACAACTGAAACATTCACACATTTTTTATTCCCTCTGAAAAGGCAACAGTATGTACAATGGAAAGTGGACGAATTTATATCTGCTGCTGTTCGTTGCGTAAAATTTACTGAAATTTTTAAGTATACAATAGAGGGTTTACGCTATCAAATTTGAGAAACACAAGTATGGCTATGGGAAATACAGGTATGACAGATTATGTCCATAGTGAAATGTTCAGCAAATCTCGTGACTATTACTTGTGAAATGTGATTGAATAGTGAAGAGCACTCAGGAATTCTATGATCAATACATCATTCACACGTAGACAAATTTGGGGCGACACGTGCATAAATTTGGCGCGAGAATCCTGTACCAGGAAAACTGCCACACCGGCCGCACTGCTTTCTTTCCACAGCATCATCCATCGTCCATTGCAACCTGCACCTTCGTCACTATTCCCTCTCGAAGCTCATCACGATGGCTGAGGAAACGCCGCATTCCGCACCAGCATATGATGAACCATCCGACTAAGCCGCGACGCCGCCTGGTCCCGCAAATGCACCATCTTGCACCACGAATCCGCCTGCTGCGGCGGTTGTGCTTGTCAAAGCGACCTCGTGCGTTGGGCGACGCCCCGCGTTCACACCCTCCGACGATCTCATCATCGTCTGCGAGGTAGCGGCGGATAAGGCGCATATCGCAAAGTTCAAGGAAATCGCGAAGAGCTTCTAATTCTCTGCGATACGTTAGAACGCAAACCCGAACCTGTCAGAAAAGGTGAAGATCAAGCGACTAAAAGACAGTTTCAAGCGCGTAATTGATAATTTCGAGCGGAAGGATGTGGGGGAGCGACGTATGTCTGGCATTAGGGGTGAGGTCTGGAAGATAGAAGAGCTGGGTAGCATGGTA